>JAABKJ010000569.1:0-48179 GCA_011634705.1 Andricus grossulariae | reverse complement strand
TCCCTTAGTTCCATGAGTTCCATGAGTTTCCTGAGTTCCCTGAGCTCCCGGAATTATCTGAGTTATCTGAATTCCCTGATTTCCCTGAGTTATCTGAGTTACCTGCATTCTCTGAGATCCCTGAGTTATCTGAGTTTCCCTAGTTATCTGAATTCCCTACGTTTTCTGAGTTCCATGAGTTCCATGAGTTCCATGAGCTCCCTGAGTTCCCTTAGTTCCATGAGTTCCCTTAGTTCCATGAGTTCCATGAGTTTCCTGAGTTCCCTGAGCTCCCGGAATTATCTGAGTTATCTGAATTCCCTAAGCTCCCGGAGTTATCTGAGTTATCTGAAATCCCTGAGTTCCCTTAGTTCCCTGAGTTCCATGACTTCCTTGAGTTGTGAGTTGTGAGTAAGGAATTCCCCCCACTTCCCCTTTTTCGAAAAAAGTACGACATACAGACACCCGACTGAAACTATAAGGATTTCTGCCCGGGGCGGGGCTACAAAATCCTAAAAACCCCTAGGGACCGTTCAAAAAATATGTCACCCTGTGGGGGGGGGGGACAAGTTTTGTGACGATTTGTGACGTGGGGGAGATGTTAATGCAGAATGTGATATCACAGATAAAATATACAAATGTGAATACAATTATTTTGAAATGCTAGGAAAAATGAAAAGTAGTAATTTTATTTTACCCGTAAAGCATCTAAATGCAGATTTCACACTCTGTCCCGTATTCCCCTCGTTTTTACTTTTCTAAAGAATTCCTCTTTTATCTCCTGTTTAAAAGAAACTTCTCTTATTTTGAAGAAACTTCTCCTGTTTTGAAGAAACTTCTCCTTTTTCTCGTTTTTTCGCTTAAAAGCGAACTAAATTAGCAGAACACAATAAGAAGCTCCAACTATTTTTCATTAAAAGTTAATTCTTTTCAATTAAAATGTCTGCTATTATTTGAAAATTCAACAATTTGGTTGAAAATTCATGTATTTCTATGCGAATTTTTCTTTTTGGGTAGAAAATTAATCCTAACAATTGAAAATTCATCTACTTGGTTGAAAGTTGAACTAATTTGTTAAAAATTAATTTTATTATTTGAAGATCCATGTCTTTGGTTGAAGATTTAACTATTTTGTTCAAGATTCGTTCTTTTTTGTTTGAAAATTAATTTTTTAAATTAAAATTGGAATATTCCATCATGGGTTGAACATTGATCGTGTTTAGTTGAAAATTCAACAATTTGTTTAAAAACTTAAGTAGTTTTTTGAAAATTCGTCTTCTTTTATATAAAAATTAATCTTCTTGATTCAAAATTCAGCTACTCTGTTAAAAATTTAACTATTCCATTTTTTGTTGAAAATTGATAGTTTTAGTTTAAAATTCAACTATTTGGTTTAAAATTAACATTTATTTCAAAAATTCAAATATTTTGTAAAAAATTCATCTTGTCGGCTAAAAAATTTAACTGATTTGTTAGATATTCCTCCTTTTCGATTAAAAATTGTAATATATGGTTCAAAATTCATTAATTCAACTGGTTGCAACTTAATTTTTAATCGAAAATTCAACTATTTTCTACTGATAGCGCCCTTTCAATTTGAAAATTCAACAATTTGGTTGACAATTTTTGATCTATTGACTAATACCTTTCCTGGTTGAAAATTTACTCTTTTGTTGATAATTCGTCTTTTTGGTTTGAAAATGTATCTATTTTGGTGGAAATTTGTCTTTTTTGATTAAAAATGCAACGTTTTGGTTAAAAATTAATCTGTTTTGGTTGAGGATTTATATTTTGTTAACCAATTTTCTATTTTGTTTGAATTCAACTGTTTTTTATTTATAATTAAATTTTTTTCTTTCTTTCAATACAAAGTATTACATTTTTCGTTGAGATATATCCTTTGGGTTAAAGTCGATTTGGTTGAAAGTTGAACTTCATTGTTAAAAATTCATTTTTTTTAATTCATAATTTTAGTTGAAAATTCAACTATTATGTCGAAAATTTAACTATTTAGTTAAAAATTCCAATTTTTTTTTAATTCAACTTCATTAGCTGAAGTTCAATCTTTTTTATTGAAAAATTTGACCCTCTTGCTTGAACGTTCAACTATTTGATTGTAAATTCAGCTGCTTAAAGGCTAATTAATTTTTGTTTTGGTTCAAAATTCAACACTTCAGTTGAGAATTCATCTTTTTAGGTCGAAAACTTAACTACATGTTTAAAAATTGAACTGGTTTTTTGAAAATGTAATTATTTAGTTAAAAAATCAACTATTTCATTTGAAATTTAACTATTTGGTTAATAATGCAACTATTTTTAGCTAAATTTCCATTTTTTTCTTAGAAAATTCTACCGTCTCGTTGAAAATTCATTTACAAAGATGAATTTTTAACCAAACTATTATTTTGTTGAAAATTCGACCCTTTTGCTTGGCAATTCAACTATTTTCTTGTAATTGCAGCTGTCTGGTTGATAATTAATTTTTGTTGTTGATGAAAATTTAACTATTCGGTTGAAAATTTATCTTTGTAGGTCGAAAATTCAACTATGAGGTTAAAAATTGACCTATTTTGTTTAAAATTTAATTATTTTTTTTTAATTTAACGATTTTGTTGAAAAGTTTTGTTTTTTTGTTTGAAAATGCAACTGCTTTGTTAAAAATTTCTCTTTTTGCATGAAATGTTATCTTCTTTGGATTGAAAATTTACTGGTCGACAATTCATCTTCCTTGGTTGAAAATTCGTCTTTGTAGGTTAAAAATTCAACCATTTGGTTAAAAATTCGTCTCTTTTGTTTGAAAGTTCAACTATTTGGTTATGAATACAATCTATTTCGACTTGTTATATTAAGCGTCACGTATTGAATTCCATACGGTACCTATACATTAATTTTATTTAAAAGAATTTATTCCCCTATTATTTCCATATATTCGTCAAAAAGCACCCCATTTCCCATTTGAGGCTATGAAGTCTGTTGGATTATTTTAGTATATTTCATGTTTTATTTTAAGCGGTTATGAAATGAAATGAAAGATAAGAGTTTAACTCAAAAGGGGGTGGAGGGGTGCTCCAATTTATTACGTCACCCTGAGAAGTTCAAGCTTCTTGTGATGATCTGTAACGAAGAAGGGGAGCGATAAAAAAAGTGTTCAAAAACCTAGTTTTTGAACGGCCCCTAATCATCCGATTTTCCTTTTTATATTAAATTTTTATTTATTGTATTCTCACCTTTTACTCCTTCGCTTCCGGGCATTCCAGGCACTCCAGGAGGTCCTTCGGGTCCAATTGGACCAGTGTCTCCTTTTTCTCCAGGTGCTCCAGGAAGACCACCTATTCCAGGTTCTCCGGTGTCTCCTTTTTCTCCACTGAGTCCTGTCAAACCAGGTCGTCCCTCTGGTCCATCTTTTCCTGGTGGTCCTGGCAATCCTCTCTCTCCTTTTACTCCTGGAGGACCAGTGAAACCAATGCTACCTTTCATAGATATTCCGGGTTCTCCTTTAATACCCTTGGGAGCCGCAGGACCTGGGAAACCTCTTGGACCATCCGCACCCTTGTCACCAGGGAAACCAAATGGTCCCATATCTCCCTTTTCTCCTCTAGGTCCTGGAAATTACAAACAATAGAAGATTTCGTCAGAGAAGTGGAAAACTGCAGAAAACCAAAACTCCTGAGCACAGCCGGTTACCGACAGACAAGTTTGAATGTGGATATTCGGTAGCATCGAATGCCCACAATCATCCTCGGCGTCAGACCTCCGCTCGACAGTGGGTAATAGTATATTATACGTATCATAATCTTGCACATTACGACACAGCGGAGTGTAATGTGAAGAGTACTCGTCCGCTGTATCGTAATGTACAACATTACGATACTCTACGCTGTCGCATAAAAACGCGTCTATGTACCGGAGTCACATAAACGTAGTAAAAAAACACGACTAAGCGAGAATCACGAACGGTCACCCATCCAAGGATTGGCCGCGCCCATCCATGCTTAACATTCAAGATCTCGACTAGTCGAGAATCACCACCCAGCTACTTTCGTTGGTATGACAACCTACTAATATTTTTAATATTTTATTTATTATTTACCTGGCTCTCCTCTGATTCCGGGAGGTCCTGGGGGTCCAATGGAACCAACTGGTCCAGGAATTCCCTATAAAGAGAACAGATTGTTATTATTTAATTCTGATGAGCATATTTAATTATTATTAAATACTTAAAAATAAATTTACCTCAGGTCCTAGGTCTCCTTTATCTCCAGGAAGTCCATCTCTACCAGCGACTCCTTGTTCTCCCTTTTCTCCTTGTTCGCCTCTATTACCTTTCAATCCTTCCGTAATATTGCAAGGTGCACACTCGCCTTGAATTAAAAAAAAAAAGAAAAAGTTTAGTAATGACAAATAACTAGTTTTTAAAAAATTAGTTGCAGTTTTTGATACGTTATCAATCAAAAGTAACACATTAACGTTGTTACTACGATTTTAAAAGATTAATTTTCAGTTTTGAAGATTTCAAAATATGTCTGAAAGGAATTTGGAAGATTTCAAGGGAGTTTTTTATTTTGCAGGATTATTAAAAAGTTTAAGAAAACTTTCAGTTATTTCAATAGATATTTTGAAGTTTTGGAATTTTTTAACAAATTGCAAAATAATTTAAATCTTGAGATGTTTTAAAAAAATTTTAAGCGAAAGGTATATTTTTGAAGATTTCGAAAAAATTAGAAGCTTTTTGAAAGAGATTTACAAAATTTCTTAAGAGTTTAAATTATCTCCTGAAATTTTGAAAAGTTTACAAACAATTCGAGTGAGTTTAAGAGATATTTCGAAGTTTCAAAAAGATTAAAAAATAATTTAGAACTTGTAAAGATTTCAAATAATCAGAAAAATGTAAATTTTTGAAGGGTTTCAAGAGGATACAACATTTTTTTAAGACTCCTAGGCAATTTGAAAATAATATTTGATTTGGCAAAATTAATTTTAAAAGAATATTTAAAAATATTTCAAAAATTTCCAAAATTTGCGAGAAGGAAATTGAAAATAATTTAAATCTTGAGATAATTTTACAACATTTGAAGCAAAATGTAGATTTTTGTAGCTTTCGAAAAAAGTTAGAAGCTTTTCAAAAAGATTTAAAAGCTTCGAGAAATTAAAAAAATTTCTTAAGATTTTTGGGAAAATTTCGAATGATTTTTTATTTTAGAAAATGAATTTAAAAAAAAAGAGAGAGAGAGATTTAAACAGATTTTAAATTATTTCCTGAAATTTAAAGAAGTTTACAAACAATTCCAGTAAGCTCAAGAGTTCTTTCAAAGTTTTAAAATGATTAAAAAAAAATTATTAACTTGAAAAGATTTTAAATAACTTAAAACAAAATGAAATTTTTGAAAGGTTTTAAGATAATACACATTTTTTTTAACTCCTAGGCAATTTGACAATACTTTTTTATTTGGAAAAAATAATTTTGAGAGAATATTTGGAAAGATTTCAAAATTGTCGAAAAGGAATATGGAAGATTTTAAGGCAACTTTTTCAATTTTGAAGGATTTTTAATAAGTTTAGGAAAACTTTTAATTGTGTCAAAAGATATTTTAAAATTTTAGATATTTTGAAAAAGTTTGAAAATAATTTAAATCTTGAGATGATTTACAAAATTTCAATTAAAATATAGATTTTTGAAACTTTTGAACAAAAAATTTAGAAGTTTTTTTAAAAAGATTGAAAGACTTCAAGGAATTATAATTTTTTTAAAGATTCATTGGAAAATGTGTATTTAAAAAGAAAATGAATTTCAAGAGAAAACTAAAAAAAGATTTTAAATTATTTTCGAAAATTTTACAAAATATTCGAGTAATTTTAAGAGATTTTTCGGTTTTTAAAAACCTTAGGAAAACTTTCAATTACTTCAACAAATACTCAAAAGTTTTAAAACTTTCAAAAATTCAGAAATAATCTAAATCTTGAGAAAATTGCAAACATTTTTTTTTAAATGTAGATTTTTGAAGCTTTCGAAATAAAAAAATCGGAGCTTTTCAAGAATTTTGAAAGGATTCAAGGAAATAAAAACATTTTCTTAAGATTCCTGTCAATTTTTTTAATGATTTTTCAGTTTTTAAGAAAATTAAAAAAGATTTCAAAACATTTGAACAGATTTCTAAAAATGTCAAAAACGAATCTAGAAGATTAAGCAATTTTTTAATTTTAAAGGATTTTTCACATTTTTAGGACAAATTCTAGTCAGTTTGAAAGATTTTTATAAATCTTAGAAATTCATGAGAGATTTAAAATATTTTCTACAAGATCTTATTATCTTTAAAATGTTTAAATTCTTTCCCATGGTGTGTAAAACGCCTAAAATGTAATTCCAGTTCGAATATAATTGTTCAACAAATTTTAACCGATAAACAGTAATTAAAAATTTTTATTTTTTATTACAAATTATTTCCCCTCTAGTTCCTTTTAAAAAGTAATTTGCTTATCACTTAAAAAGTTATAACGGGTAGTATCGCACAGGATCGTATCGGACGGGATCGTATCGGACGGAATCGTATCGGACGGAATCGTATCGGACGGAATCGTATCGGACGGAATCGTATCAGACAAGATTATATCGGACGGGATGGTATTGGAATCTTAATTTTTTCTTTCTTAGATGAGAATTTATTAACCATAAGGCTAAATTAATTCAACTAAGGCCCATTTAGTACAGAATTTAATCAACTTTCCAACCAATTAGTGGTCCGATACTATCCGTCGGTAGCGTAATAGATCATAATAGTTATTAAATTTAACAAACCTGGTTCTCCCTTATCTCCATCGGGACCGGGGTCTCCTTTTAATCCATGCACTCCAGGTCTTCCTGGTTCTCCAGGCTCTCCTTTAACGCTCAAACCTCTTTCACCTTTGTATCCAGGTACACCAGGCCGACCAGATGTACCATCTCGTCCAGGGAATCCACGCTCACCCTAAACAAATTATGATCAATTATTATTAATTGATTAATATTAAATACAGCTCTTCTGGAGAAAATCTCAATTTATTGTTACGTACAGCATCTCCTTTGGTACCAGGGAATCCGGCGTAACCTTGTTGTCCTTTTTCTCCAGGAGGTCCTTCAGGGCCGAAAGGACCTACTCGACCAGTATCACCTCGAATTCCCTTATCACCCTTATCCAGTTTTATTGAGCTTAGCGAAACATGTGCAGGTTGGCCAGGTTCTCCTTGTGATCCAGGTACTCCCGGTAAACCATCTTTTCCCTAAAATTAATCAAATGAAATTGAATTATTTTTTAGTATTTGATTTTTTTAACCCTTGGGCGTACACCCAACTTTATCCACGTTATTACATACCAGGGGTACCCGCGGGTGCCCCACCCCGCTCCATTTTTTCCATTTTTAAAATAATTTTGCAATTAAAATCGTGTCCTTCTCATTTATTCGAATAAAATTAGTCTCAAAAGTGAGTGCCAAATGCACAAAAAAATTTAAATACACAAAACACCAAAACAATTTACCTCACGAACTGAACGGACACGCTGCAACCCGACGCACAATATTGCACGTCGGTTTGCTGCACACAGGATGTACCGAATAGTTAATTATTAATTAATAATTAATTAAGTTATTATTAATTATATTATTACTTGACACATTTTACGTGCATAAATTGAATAACTTGATAAAAATTATTAATCTACTCAAAGTTGAATTTTTACATGGTGGGTACCATGGTAC
The DNA here is from genome assembly GCA_011634705.1 of Andricus grossulariae. NCBI lineage: Eukaryota > Metazoa > Arthropoda > Insecta > Hymenoptera > Cynipidae > Andricus > Andricus grossulariae. Next base: position 40,469 of record JAABKJ010000569.1, on the reverse strand, counting down.
CACGGACTTTGAAATGGATTATTTTTGCAAACAAAATCCTAGGTAAATTCTACATACACCATTTGCTCAAAATTGAGCTAAATAACGATTTTTTTTAATTTCACTTCACGTACATTCAAAAATGTACCGGCTTTTCCGTATTTGGTTCTTTTCTCCTTTTTCTTGTTTTTTCCATTTTAATGCTAATTGAATTTATAGAGCCCACCAAGTGATAGCCAATATTTTTTATTGGTCTGTTTGTTTTAGGTTGAATATTCTACTATTATAGTTTTAGTTAAAAATTCATCTTATTCGGTAAAAAGTTTTATTATTTGGTTTAAATTTAATTATTTTGATGAAAATACAACGATTTTGTTGAAAATTCAACAATTTGATTGAATTTTTCTTTTTTTCGTGAATAAAAATGTTTCTCATTTTACTGACATAAATGGAATTTTTGGAATTTTTTCAAATTCATTTGATTTATTTTGACTTTTTCATGAATTGTTTTGAATACACTCTGAATTCTGATGAATTTATCCTGATTTTGTTTAAATTCATCTTGCTTCCTATTCATTTCACCGAATTCTCTTGAATTCCCTTCAATCCTTCTCAATTCATTCGAGCTTTACGGGAACCAATTAAATATCTTGGATTTTTTAAATTTTCTACAATTCTGGTTAATTCACCTAAAATATACACTAAATTCTTTAAAAATTTTTTTAATTCATTGGGATTCAACTAAATTCTTCGTAATTCACTCAGTTCAACTCAATTCAATCAATTTTTCTTTACCTCACCGTGATCTACTTTAAACTCATCTTGAATTCCATTCAATTCTTTTGAATTCCCAAGAATTTTCCAAATTTTACTCCAAACTTTATAAACTCGATGAATTTCATTATTATTTTTTAATTGTTTTCAATTCACTTGAATTTGTTGGAAATTCACCTTGAAGTTTTATGAATTTCATCGATTTATCCCTCTAAATTCCCTTCAATTTTATTGAATTCATTGGTCTTTTTAATTTTTTTCTTCAATTTAATGTCTCCTGAATTCCCTTGAATTCTTCTAAATACACTTCAATTTTACTGAAATGAATTAAAATTTTTGGAATTTTCCTATCCATTTGAATAATTTTGAATTTTACTTGAATCGCTTCCAATTCACTCTGAATTCTTATGAATTTATCCTGAATTCACTTAAATTCTACTTAGACTCGTATCGAATTCATCTAATTCTCTTGAATCCTTGTAAATTCATTCCAGTTTTACTAAAACCAATGATATGTTTTGGATTTTTTAATTTTTTGCAATTCATTTGAATTCATTTGAAATACACACTGAATTCTATAAACTTCTTTTGAATTCTTTTAAATTTTTTGGAATCATATTAAATTCTTCTAAATGCATTCAATTCAACTCAATTCAATAGATTTTTTTCGACTTTTTTTTTGACTTCACCCTTATGTCTTTAAAACTCTACCTCAATTCTTTTGGCATCACATAAAATTCTTTTGAATTCCCATAAATTTGTCTGAATATACTCTAAACTTAATACATTCAGTGAAGCTTGCGAAGAATTTTGTTAATATTTTTAAAAATTGTTTTCAATTCACCTAAATCTTTTTTTAATTGACCTTAAGGTTTTATTAATTCAGTTGATTTTTCTCAATCCCGTTACATACTTTTGAATTCACTCGAATTTTATTGAATTCATTAGTTTTGTTGATTTTTTTTTAATTCACCTGAATTTTGTTGAATTTGCCCTGAATTTTCTTCCCTACTATTTTACTCAATTCAATGGAAATTCTTTTGATTTTTTAAATTTCGTTCAATTCACTCAAATTCTCCTGAATTCACTCGAATTCCCCTGAATTCCTTGATTTCTTCTGAATTCACTCTCATTTTAGTGAATTTTACTTGAATTCACTCTGAATTCTTATAAATTTATCCTGAATTCGCTTAAATTCAACTTGAATTTTTATCAATTTCATCGAATTCTCTTAAATTCCTTTAAGTCCTTCTACATTCATTCTAGTTTGACGAAAACCCACGAAATATTATGGACTAAATTTTTTTGCAATTCATTTGAATTAATTTGGGAAACACAAAATTCTTTAAAATGTTATTGAATTCATTATAATTATTTCAATTCTTTGAAATTTAATTAAATTCTTGTGAATTATCATGAATTTTTCTAAATTCAATCCAAATATAATCGAATTTCTCTCATTTTCATTATATCTATCTAAATTTATTCGAATTTTATTGAATTTATTGGTCTTTTTAATTTTTTTTCAATCAAGTTAAATTCTGTTGAATTTGTCCTGAATTAAATTCTCTTCCATTTAAGTCAATTCAATGGAAAATGTTTGATTTTTTTATATTTCGTTCAAATCAGTCAAATTCTTATGAATTTCATCTAGGTATCCTGAATTCTCTTGTATTCTTCTAAATTTACTTCCATTTTACTGAATTCACTCTGAATTAATAGTTACATCATCAGTTCACTTTAGTCACTTTCAGTCACTTTTAGTCCCCAATAAAAATTTTGATTTTTCGGACACCTTAATCTACCCCATGCCCTCCTTTTTATTTCTTTGTCACGTAGTTAATTCGAAATAAAAATAAAAAAGTTCTGTATCTTTATCTGAACGACCCACCTCTTCCAAAATTGAAGCTAAAATAAATCAGTGCTAATAAAATATACAAAAATACACATTTTGTAGAGGTACTTACAGGAAGTCCCGGAGGTCCTTGAAGTCCAGGATTTCCATCAATTCCAGGTTCACCAGGTGGTCCAAGTTCTCCAGGTGGACCTCGCAGTCCAGGTACTCCAGGAAGTCCATCCAATCCTCTTTCTCCCTTAACACCAGGATGCCCAGGTGTACAATCTTGACAACGTCCTCCAATGTCTCCCTTTGCTCCGGGTATACCCGGGAATCCAGGCATACCATCTTTTCCTTTTGGTCCAGTTTCTCCAATTCTACCAGGGGCTCCAGGAGAGCCAGGTATTCCTTCTAAAGAATCTCCTGGACGTCCTCTCACACCCTGATAACCTCTTTCTCCCTTTTGTCCCTTGCCACCATCATTTCCAGGAAGACCATCCAAACCTTTTGGTCCCTAGTTTGCAGCATCAAATATAGGGTTAAAACGTCAAAAAAAAAGATTATACACTAGGGTGGCCCTTATTTTTCAAAATGAAAATTAAACTATCAACAAAACAGTTGATTTTTTTACTAAATAGCTCAAGTTTTAACCTACAGAGATGATTTTTCAACTAAGGGGATTAATTTTCTACCAAATGACGAATTTTCAACAAACCACAGGAATTTTCAACTAAATAGTTGAATTTTCAACTTAAAAAAATAAATTTCAACCAAAAAAGGGATAGTTAAATTTTCAGTTAAAAAAATAATAGTTTTCAACAAAAGTAAAAACGAATGATCAAACCAACCAAATATTTTAATCGTCAACCAAATAGAAGAATTTTCAACAAACAAGAATAATTTTCTATCCAAATACACGAATTTTCAACAAAATAGTTCAGTTTTCAAGATAAACAGTCGAATCTTTTAGAAAACAGTTGACTTTTAAACTAGAAAAGAAAAATGTTCAACAATAAAGTTAATTTTCAATCAGGAAAGATAAATTTTCAACGAAATAGTTGGATTTTCAACTAAAAGTGATACATTATCAAACAAAAATGGAATAGTTAAATTTTCAGATTGAAAAACTAATTTTTGTTTTCAAAAAACGAATTTTTAACCTGTTGAATTTAACTGAAAAAGATGAATTTTTAACCAAATATTTGTATCCTCAATCAAATAGAAGAATTTTCAACAAACAAGATTAATTTTCTATCCAAATAGACGAATTTTCAACAAAATAATTAAGTTTTCAATCTAAACAGTCGAATGCTTCGAAAACTAGTTGACTTTTAAACTGGTGAAGAAAAATTTGCAGCTAAAACGTTAATTTTTTAATCAAGAAAGATGAATTTTCAACTAAGTAGTTGGATTTTCAACAAAAAGAGATAAATTTTCAACCAAAAATGGAATCGTCAAATTTTCATTTGGAAACACTAATTTTTAACAAAACAAAATAATTTTCAACCGGTTCAATTCAACTAAAAATGACGAATTTTTAATAAAATAATGTAATCCTCAACCACATTGATAGATTTTCAACAAACAAGATTAATCTTTTACCCACATCTAGATGAATTTTGAATATAATACATAACTTTATGTTAATGTCTTTTGTTGAAAATTTATCTTTATGTTTGAAAATTTATCTATTTGGCTGTGAATTCATTTTTTTTTGTCATTCTACTATTTTTATTTAAAATTGGAATCTTCTTGGTTAAAAATCCAACTGCTTGGTTAAAAGTTGCCCTAATTTATTAAAAATTCATTTTTCTTTGTAGAAAATGTATCGATTCGATTGAAAATGTAACTATTTTGTTAAAAATAGGCGTTTTCTCTTAAAAATTCATCACTTTTAATTGAAAGTGCAACCATTCAGTTGAAAACTTATGCATTTTTTTTTAAATGCACCTTTTTGATCCATAATTAATCTTCATTACTGAAACTTCGTCTGTTTTCATCGTTGAAAACTAATTTTTTGAACTAAAAATGTAACTATTCCATTTATGGTCAAAAAAAAAATCAACTATTTAGTTGAAAATTCATATTCTTCATGCATTTTGTTAAAAATTCGTCTTTTTGTAGAAAATTGACTAATCTTGGTCACAAATTCAGCTTTTTGTTTTAAATTTCATCTGTTTGGTCGAATTCAACTTTTTTTTATTTGTAATTATCGTATTTTCTAGTTGAATATAAAACGACTTAGTTGAAATGTGAACTAATTTGTTAAAAATGAATTTTTCTTTGTTGAAGATTCCTCTATTTGGTTTAAAATTCATCCTTTTGGTTGAAAATTCGTTTGTTTTTTTTGTTTGTTAAAAACTAATTTTTCAAACTGAGAATGTAATTATTTTAGCTTCAATTTAAAATTAATCATTTGTAGTTGAGCATCAAAATATTTAATTGAAAATTCATTTCCTTCATATATTTTTTTGAAAATTTGTCTTTTTTAGCATAAAAGTAATCTTCTTGGTCAAAAATTAATCTTTTTGGTTCAAAATGCAACTATTTGGTCGAATTTAACTGTTTTTTATTTACAATTAACGTCTTTTTTGGTTGAAAGTTAAACTAAATTATAAATTTTTTTGGTTTTTTGTTTGAAAATTTATCTTTTTTAGTTGAAAATTCCAATATTTGGTTGAAAATTTAACTATTTGGTTGGAAATTTAATTATTTAGTGTAAAATCGCTTTTCTGTTAGAAAATTAATCTTCTTAGTTGAAAGTTCATGCTTTCGATCGAAAATTCGTATTTTGTCGTGGTTAAAAACTAATTTTTTTAAACTGCAAAAGTAACTATTTCATTTTTGGTTGAAAATTTATCTTTTTTAGTTGAAAATTCAACTATTTAGTTCATATTCTTCATGTATTTTGTTAAAAATTCGTCTTTTTGTAGAAAGTTGACTAATCTTGGTCACAAATTCATCTTTTTGTTTTACATTTCAACTGTTTGGTCGAATTCAACTGTTTTTTATTTATAATTATCGTATTTTCTAGTTGAATATAAAACTACTCAGATGAAATGTGAACTAATTTGTTAAAAATTAATTTTTCTTTGTTGAAGATTCCTCTATTTGGTTTAAAATTCATCCTTTTAGTTGAAAATTGTTGTTTTTTTTTTTGGGTTAAAAACTAATTTTTTTAACTGAGAATGTAATTATTTTAGTTTCAATTTAAAATTGATCATTTGTAGTTGAGCATTAAAATATTTCATTGAAAATTCATTTCCTTCATATATTTTTTTGGAAATTTGTCTTTTTTAGCATAAAAGTAATCTTCTTGGCCAAAAATTTATCTTTTTGGTTCAAAATAAAACTATTTGGTCGAATTTGACTGTTTTTTATTTACAATTAACATCTTTTTTGGTTGGAAGTTAAACTGAATTATAATTTTTTTTGGTTTTTTGTTTGAAAATTTATCTTTTTCAGTTGAAAATTCCAATATTTGGTTCAACATTCGTCTTTTTTGATTGGATTCAACTGTTTCTGATTTTAAATTAATATCTGTTTTGGTTGGAAATTCATCTACTTAGTTAAAAGTAGAACTACTTTGTTAAAAGTTCTTTTGGTTGGTTGAAGATTCATCCTTTTGATTGAAAATTTAACTATTTTGTGGAAAATTCGTCTTTTTCGATAGAAAATTAATCTTCTTCCCCAAAAATTTTTTTTTTAGTTTAAAATTCAACTATTTTTTCGGATTCAACTGTTTTTTTTATTTTTAATTATATTCATTCCTGGTTGAAAATACAACAAATTGGCTGAAAGTTGAACTAATTTGTTAAAAATTCATTTTTCTTTGACGAAGATTTTACTATTTTATTTTAAGTTTATTTATTTGTGGTTATTATTCGCGTTTTTTCAGTAGAAAATTAATATTCTTGGTTGAAAATTTATCTTTTTAGTTAAAAATTTAATTATTTGGTTAAATGTTCGTTTGTTTGGTTGGATTCAACTTTTTTTAATGTAAAATTTACATATTTTTTTTCGAAAATGTAACCACTTTGTTAAAAGTTTATTTCGTAGATTGAATATTCATCCGTTTGTATACAAATTTTACTATTTTGTTAAAAATTCGTCTTTTTCGGTAGGAAATTAATCTTCTTGGTTAAAAATTCATCTTTTTGGGCTCAAATTTCAAATTCTATTTTTTTAGAACTTAGGCCAAAATTGAGAATCAAAATGGTACCTAAAAATATATAATTTTTTGTAAAAATTGCTATATAAGTTTTTCTTCATTCGATTCAATGAGCTATGCAATTTAAACATATAAGTATTGTTTAAAAAATGTATAAAGTATCGAAACAAATAATAAAATTGTTCACATTCATTATAAGACTCATAGCATCTATAATATATACCTATTTTGCGATTTCTACAGGAAATCAATTGAATAAAACTTTTTTATTGTTTCAACGATTGAGCTTGGTTAAAAAATGAGTAGTAAATAAAAAACATATCCATTCATGATTATTCTAGCAAAAAATATTTTGTTATGTGATCATTAACCTCAATATTATGTGTAACTCTCAATCAGCAATTATGGGGGATTTCTTTAGGCCTCATAAGAGGGTCCTAAAATTTTATAATAATAAAAAAGAAAATATGAAAAAAATTGTGCTCACGATATAAACAAGGGCCATCCTAATTATACACGGAGACTTCTAAAAATACCCTACCATGATCGAAAGTCCTTTTTCTCCAACAGGTCCTCTGAGTCCAGCAGGACCTGGGGGTCCATCAAATCCGCGAGGTCCAATTTCACCAGGGAAACCAGGGAGACCAGATTCTCCTTTCGTTCCCTTTTCACCTGGACGTCCTTCAGGACCAGGTATTCCTGGAAGTCCAGGACCTCCTTGATTACCTATCGGTCCTCGAGTTCCAGGTTGTCCTGGGAATCCATCCGAGCCTCTAGGTCCAACAGGACCTGGGAATCCCCGAGGTCCTTTCTCGCCTGGTGGTCCAGGTCTTCCTTTACCACCCTAAGGTTATTGGAACACACAAATATTAATCATCATTAAAAAATATTATTAAAAACTCCTCACTTTTTAAGATTTACAATTTTAAGTTTTACATGTTTATGAGTGAGAATTGAAATTTCTTGAATTTTGAAGATTTCCAATTGAAAATTCTTCAATTTTAAAGATTCACAATTGAAAGTTCTTCAATTTTTATGATTTGCAATTTTAAATTCTTCATTTTCTAAGATTTAAAATTGTAAGTTCTTCAATTTTAAAAAAGCATAAAAAAATGCTTGAATTTTGACGATTTATAATTGAAAACTCTTTAATTTCCCAGATGTACAAATAAAAATTCTAAAATTTTCATGATGAGTTTAAAATTCTAGTATTTGAAAGAGTGACAATTGAAAACTTTCTAATTTTAGAGATGTATTCATTTTGGAAATCAAATGTCAAGTTTTTAATTCTAAATCTTCTAAATTAAAGACATTTTTAATGTAAAGTATCAAAATTACAAAATTTTCAAATGTAAAACATAAAACTTGCAAAATTTTAAATTGTACATTGTCAAATTTAAAAAATCTTCAATTTTAAAGATTTGCAATTGAAAGTTTTATAATTTTAAAGAGTTACAATTAAAAACGCTCGAATTTTTAAGGTCCACGAATACAAATTCTTAAATTTTTATGATTTTGGACATCAAAAATCAGTTATTTAATTCTAAATCTTCCAAATTGAAGAAATTTATAACTTAAACCATAAAAATTAAAGAATCTTCAATGGTAAATTGACAAAATTAAAAATCTTAAATTATTCAAAATTTGAAGATATACAATTTTTAAGTGTTACAATTGAAAACTCGTGAATTTTAAAGATGTATTTAAAAAAAATGTCTAAATTTTGATGATTTCGAAAATCAAAAGTCAAGTTTTCAATTTTAAATCTTCCAAATTATTGAAGAAATTTGGAATGTAAATCATTAAAATTACAGAAGTTTTAATCGTAAAACTTAAAACATTCATAATTTTATTCAATAAATTTTCTAAATTAAAAACTCTTCAATTTTACAGATTTACAATTTGAAGTTCTACAATCATTTTGAAAATTCATTCGATTTGCAGTTAAAAATTCTTCAACTTAAAAAATGTATACATTAAAATTCTTAAATTGTGATAATTTTAAACATCAAAAGTTAGGAGGTATCAATTCTAAAACTTCCAAATTGATAAAATTTCAAATGTAAAACATCAAAATTACAGAATTTTTAATTGCGAAACTTAAAATTTGCATAATTTTTATTGTATATTATCAAAATTGCGAACTCTTAAATTTCAAAGATTTACAATTTAAGTTTCTGCAAGTTTGAAGAAATACTATCGAAAAGTCTTGACTTTTGAAAATATAAAATTACAATTTGTTTATTATGCAATATTTATATCTTATGGGTATGTGATTTTGGACGTTTTTATTGAAATAGTTCAATTTTGAAAATTTCTCAATTTTTACCATTTTCAGTTTGAAATTCTTCAATTTGGAAGATCTACGATTAAACTCTCTGCAATTTAAAAAAATTATGAATAATGATTTGTAAATTGTGATGATTTTAATAAGTGCGAAGCATCAAAATTACAGAACTTTGAATTCTTAAACTTAGAACTTACATAATTTTCAATTGTAATTTTTTTAAATTAAAAGCTCTTCAATTCTAAGGATTTACAATTTGAAGTTCTGTAATTTTAAAGAGTTACAATTGAATATTCTTGAATTTTGATAAATAAAATTGCGAATTATTCAACCTATAATATTTATATTGTAGGGTTTTGTATTTTTGAACGTTTTTTTGGAACACTTCAATTTTGAAGATTTACTATTGAAACCCCTTTAATTTTGAAGATGTATACATCAAAATTCTTAAATTTGGATGATTTTGAAAATCAAAAAAAAAAGTTTTCAATTCTAAATCTTCCAAATTGAAAAAATTTCACATGTAAAGCATCACAATTACAGAGTTTTATATTGTAGAACTTAAAGCTTTCATAATCTATAACTGTAAATTTTCAAAATTTTAAAGATATGCAATTCAAAGTTTTACAATATTTAAAATTTACAACTAAAAATTTCAATTTCAAAGATGCAAAAATAAAAATTCCTGAATTTTGATTATTTTGAAGATCAAATGTCAAACTAGTAATTCTGAATGTTCCAAATTGAAGAAAATTGACATGCAAATCTAATTTACAGAATTTTTAAGTATTAAACTTAAAACTTGCCTAATGTTCAATTGTAAATTTTCAATATTAAAAGCTCTTCAATTTTTGTGATTTTTCATTAAAATTTCTGCAATTTTATGGAGTTACAATCGTATGTTCTGAATTTTGAAAATATAGAATTGCAAATTATTTAATTCTCAAGATTTATATTTTCAGGGTATGTGATCATAATTTATTTGTTTTGTTTGAAATAGTTAAATTTTTAAGATTCACAATTTAAAATTCTTCAGATTTGAAGGTTTGCAATTTAAAGTTCTGCAATTTTTAAAAAGTACAGTTACAAATTTTTGAATTTTGAAAATATAGAATTGCAAATTATTCATTTTTCAAGATTTATATTTTCAAGGTATGTAATTTAAAACGTTTTCTTAGAAGACTTCAATTTTGAAGATTTAAAATTGGAAAATCTTTCATTTTAATTATGTATAGATCAAAATTTCTAAATGTGGATGATTTTGAAAACCAAAAGAAAATTTTCAATTCTAAATCTTCCAAATTAAAAACATTTCGAACGTTAAGCATCAAAATGACAGAATTTCAAATTGTGAAACTTAAAACTTGCATAATCTTTAATTGTAAATTGTCAAAATTAAAAACACTTTAATTTTAATGATTTACAAATTAAAGTTCTACCATTTTTAAGAGTTACAATTAACAACTTCAATTGTAAAGATACAAAAATACAAATTTCTGGATTTTGATGATTTTAAGGATCAAAGGTCAAGCTTTTACTTCTAAATCTTTCAAATTAAAAAAATTTTAAATGTAAATCATCAAGTTTACAGAATTTTCAATTGTAGAACTTAAAACTTGCATAATGCTTAATTGCAAATTTTCAAAATTAAAAACTCTTCAATTTATAGATTTATCATTCAAAGTTTTTGAATTTTGAATGTATAGAATTGCAAATTATTTAATTTTTAAAATTCATATTTCAAGGTATGTAATTTCGAAACTTTATTGGAATAGTTTAATTTTAAAAATTTACCATTAAAAATTCTTTAATTTGAACGATTTGATAGAAAAAAAGCAAACTTCAATGTGGACAAAGTGGAATAAATTTGAAGATTATCATTATTAATTTTTCAAAATGGACCTGAAAAAATATGATCTATACTTACTCCAGGTGGTCCTGGGGGTCCTCTGATACCAGAAATGCCCATAGGTCCATCTTTTCCAGGTTCTCCTTTCGCTCCAGGTCGTCCATCAAGTCCAGATAATCCATCGTAACCTCTGTCACCCTTGAGACCAATTGGACCTGGGGGACCAGAAAATCCGTCCCTACCCTGGATGGATAAAATATCAAAATTATTAACAAAAAGGCTATAAATCTTTATCAATGAAAAATTATCAATGAAAAACGTACTCGAACTCCTGGAGCTCCAGGGAGACCCTTTTCTCCTTTCATTCCAGCGACTCCAGGTATTCCATAATCTCCCGCAGAACCTGGTTCTCCTATTGGTCCCTCCGATCCTCTATCACCCTGTAAAAAATAAAAAAATATTAACAGTATAATTGAGGCAAAAAAAAGTGTTCATAAATATTACGAACTTACTCTATCTCCTTTTGGTCCTGGTTCTCCAGGTGTGCCTTTCGATGAAGTTGGATTTCCTGTAACTGCGTAAACAGGGGCAGGACGTCCAGGTGGACCCTTCTGTCCCTTGTCTCCTTTAGGTCCTTCGAATCCAAGTCCCATATGACCCTTATCTCCTTTTGGTCCCGCAGGTCCCAGTGCACCCTTTTTTATATTGTTAAATTGTTATAATGTTTAATAATTCTCTTGTAATTATTTAAATTTTCTTTCACATTTGCAGAGGTCACACTCTTCCCCCTATTTCTCTCTTTTCTCCTTTTTCAAAGAATCCTCTTTTTCCCCCTGTTTTCAAGAAACTTGCTCTTTTCTCTTTTTTTCGCTTAAATTCGAACTGTATTAATAGAAACTTTTGGTTAAAAATTCTACTATTTGCTTGAAAAGTTTACTATTTTGTTGAAGAAAAAAACTTTTTTGTTGAAAATTAATTTTCTTAATTGACAAGGGGTGACCGGTGATTTTCAATTTTAGTTTCGGTTCATAATTTTTGTAATTAAGTTAATTATAAGACATACTATAAATCAGCCGGTAGCTCAGGTAGTAGCGCTTCGGCTTCATAGCCGAAAGGTTGCGTGTTCGATTCTCGCTGCCCGCACTTTTCTCTTATTTTGTTTTTTTACTTAATAAAATGCTACTGTATTTAATTTCCTTCAATACTGTGAAATATTATGCAAATAATAATTTTTTAAATGCCTTTTTCACGGAGAAACTTATTTTTTTTATCTTTATCATGTTTTTTGAAAACAAATTTATTTTCTATAAATGTTACTAATTTATTGTTAAAAATTCGACCTTTTTTTTAGAAAATTAATCTTTTAAGTTTGAAAAATTTCATTGTTCTAAAGTAAAATTTAACTATTTGATTGAAAATTAACTTTTTAGTTGCAAATTCATATTTCGGGTTCAAAATTCAACTGTTTTGTAGAGAATTGGCCTTTTTGTCTTCAAAATTCAATTTTATTGCATTTTTATTTTTTCTGGACTAAAAATTCTTTCTTGTTAGAAAATTTATCTCTTTTTTGGAATATTCGTCTTCTCAGTTTGAAAATTCATCTCGTATGGTAGAAACTTGATCTTTTTTGGTTTAAAATGCAACTGTATGGTTGAAAATTAATCTGTTTTGGTCAAGGACTTTTAAATTCGTCTTTTTTGGTCAAATTCAACTGTTCTTTTACTTAAAATTAAAATATAATTTTTGATTAAATATACCTACTATTACATTTTTGGTTTTCAATTTATTTATTTTTAATGAAAAATCAACTACTTGGTTAAATGTTAAACTCCACTGTTGAAAATTCATTTTTTTGTTGAAGGTTCATCATTTTAGTTGAAAACTCATCTCTGGTTAAAAATTGAACAATTCTGTTAAAAATTGTTTTTATTCCGTCTAAATTTAATTTCTTTTACTGAAAATTTAACAATTTCATATTTGTTTAAAAAATTAATCTTTTCTTTTAAATTTAACTGTTTGGTTGAAAATTGATCTTTTTTAGTTGAAAATTCAACTGTTTGGTTAAGAATACGTCTTTGCAGGTTGAAAATTCGTTTCTTTTGCTTAAATCTTCAACTATTGTGTTTTAAATGCAACTGTTAAGTTGATAGTTAATTTGTTTTTTAAAAATGTAACTATTTGGTAGAAAAATCATCTTTGTAAGTTGGAAATTTAACTATTTGGTTGAAATTTCAACTGTCTTATTGAAAATTCAATTATTTTGTTGAAAATTCGACTATTTAGTTTAAAAAATCACCTTTCTCAGTTGATAATTAACATTTTTGTTGAAAATTCACCTTTTCGGGTTTAAAAATCATGTTTTAAAAAAAAATTTGACATGTTAGGTTTAAAACTCAACTCTTTCGTTAAAAATGCAACTATCTTGTTGAAAATTCAATATATTTCGACTTGAAATCTTAAGCGTTTTATAATGATTCATTATTCCCCTATTTTGAGAGAATTTTGAAATGTGAAGTCTGCATTTGGTTTGAATGGAAGATGGCATGCCATAAGGGCCTAACCCACATTTTCACAATTTTACAGGAAAAACAAAAAGCTTCCTGAAAAATCGAAAATTTAATTTAAAAAAAAAAAGATATTTTGATATAAATTTTGATTTATATTAAAATTGATTGGAAAATGTTATCAGGTTCCGAGAAACCTGTGTTTTTTTTGTTTTTTTTTTTTTGAGAAAATAACATATTATTTTTTGAAAATGATGTCATTTTTTAACAGTAACAGTCGTCGACACTATTTAATATTTAAAATAAGAAAAAAACTAAACCCCCAGTCAACAAGATGACATTCTTGTTTAAATTTATATTCTGTTCCGGCGAAAATTCTTCAGACTAAAGTATTCATTAAAAAAGAATGATCTGCCACAGCCTCAGTGGCATAATTGGTTAACGCTCCACTCATGTATAGTGGCGTTGCCGGTTCAAATCCGGGCTGAGGCAGATTTTTTCTCTTTTCACGCAAAATAATAGACCAGTAATCGAAACTATTTAATATTAATTATAAAAAAATTAAATAAGTACATATTGTCCACGTTCTCCTTTGACACCAGGAGGACCTCGGGGTCCTTCTGGTCCCGGATTTCCAGGGGGTCCTCGAACTCCATCAAGTCCAGGTTCTCCCTTTTCTCCAACCGGAATCACTCCTACGTAAGCCGATTGTCCCTTATCTCCCTTAGGCCCTGGAGCTCCAGGAAGACCTCTTGGACCTGGTTCTCCGGGACGTCCATCAATACCTGGGAAACCCTATGAATGAGAAACAAAAGTCAGTCAAAATCAGATTTCAAAAATATATTTACAAATTGAAACAAGAATTATACTTTGAATTAATGAAAATTGAGTAATTCTTGTATCAATTTCATTGCTAACATATTATCAACTTACGTCTGTTCCGTTGCAACCATCACGACCAGGAAGACCTGGATTGCCTGGAGGACCCTGGGCCCCTGGAACACCGTTGATTCCGGGATATCCAGGAACTCCAGTCATACCCTAGATATTTAATATACAAAAATTAGCACAATTAGGAGGATTTGACACTTAGGAGTGATTTTTGGGGTTGGGCATAGCTGAACAGGGGGATTTGACACTCAGGGGTTGTTTCTGGGACTGGAGACAGATGGATAGCGAGATTTGACACTTTCGGTGTGATTTTTAATGCTGAGAAAATCTGTACAGGGCAATTTCACACTTATGAGTGATTGTTGAGGCTGGGGTGAGCTGGACAGTGGATATTGAGACTTAGGGGTGATTATCGGGGCTAGGGAGAGCTGGAAGAGAGAATTTTACACTTAGGATGGTTTTTGGGGCTGGGGAGAGCTGGAGAAGGAGATTTTGTACTTACAAGTGATTTTCGGGGCTGCGGAGAGCTGGACAAAGGATATTTCTGGGGCTGAAGAGAGCCGGATAGGGAAATTTAACACTTAGAAGTGATTTTTGGGGTTGGGCATAGTTGAACAGGGCATTTACACTTAGGGGTTATTTCTGGGGCTGGAGAGAGCTGGATAGCGAGATTTAACACTTTAGGATGATTTTTTGGGCCGGAAGAGCTGTACAAGGGATATTTCTGGGGCTGGAGAGAGCCGGATAGGGAGATTTAACGCTTAGAAGCGATTTTTTTAGTTGGGCATAGTTGAACATGGGTTTTATACTTAGGGGTTGTTTCTGGGGCTGGAGAGAGCTGGATGGCGAGGTTTAACACTTTGGGGTGATTTTTGGGGCTGGGAAGAACTGCACAGGGAGATTTGACATTTTCAGGTGATTCATGAGACTGGGGAGGCCTGAACAGTGGATATTGATACTTATAGGCGATTTTGGGCGCTAGGGAGAGCTGGAAAATGGAATTTTAGACTTAGGGTGATTTTTGGGGCTGGGAAGAGATGACGAAGGGGATTTTGCACTTACAAAAGATTTTTGGGGCTTGGGAGAGCTGGACAAGGGATATTTCTGGGGCTGGAGAGAGCTGGATAGGAAGATTTAACACTTAGAAGTGATTTTTGGGGTTGGGCATAGCTGAACAGAGGGATTTGACACTTAGGGGTTGTTTCTGGGACTGGAGAGAGCTGGATAGCGAGATTTGACACTTGAGGGTGATTTTTGGGGCTGGGAAGAGCTGCACAGGGAAATATAACACTTTCAGGTGATTCTTGAGACTGGGGAGACCTAAACAGTTGATATTGACACTTATGGGTGATTTTCGGCGCTAGGGAGAGCTGGAAAATGGAATTTTAGACTTAGGGTGATTTTTGGGGCTGGCGAGAGCTGGAAAAGGGGATTTTGTACTTACAAGTGATTTTCGGGGCTGGGGAGAACCGGAAAAGAATCATTTGACAATATGGGGTTCTTTATATGACTGGAGAGAGCTGAACGTTAGCAATTGAATATGTCCAGATTATAATTTTGAAATTGGACCATTTGAAGTTCAAAGAAATTAAAATGATATTATTTCTAATTAAAAGCGTTCAAATTGAGTTATTTAAAATTGGAAACTTTTTAGTGTTTTAATATTTTCAAGTGAAACTTTGGAAACGCTATAATTTTACTTTAGTATAAAATTAAAAAATTGAACATCAAAATTGATTAGACAAGTTTTCCAAGTTCAAAATATACATTCACCGTCATTTTCACCGTTCAAAATGAGAATATGTTCCATTATATACCTTCACAATTGAATTACACTAAAAGGAACCTCTAAAAAATAGTTTGAAATAAGAAACATTGAAAATGAAGAAATGTTTACTGTGAAACGTTGAAAATTAAATTAACATTTTTATTCACCAAAAATTGTGATATTAAAACTTTTTCAAATTTCAAATTCTTTAATCTCTAACAGTCCATCTAGAATTATTATTCATTCTTGATGTTAATCAATTAAATGTTTATCAATTTTAAATTAATGATTTTAAAAATCTTCAACTAAAAATCTGAAAATTTTAAGACCTCACATTGGAAATAAAAAACTATAAAAAATCTATATATGATTCCAATGTTTCAAATTGCACAAGTTTAAACCTTTAATTCGAAATTTTCCATGGCTTTGAATAAATTCTGGAAGAGTTTAATTCAAAATCGTTCAATTACAAATGCTTTAAACTGAAAATTGTGCAAATATCAAATCTTTCAATTTGATATTCTACGATTTCATAAAATTTTCAAAACCATACAATGTTTTACGTTTAAAATGAAAACAAAAATTTTAGAATATTTAAATCTAAAATTATCCAATTTAAAACTGACTATCAAGGCTTCCGATATGAAATTTTGCAATTTTAAAATATTTACTAGTGAAATTATTTCACATATTTAACATTTAAATTTTAAAGTACATCACATTGTGAAATTTGAAAATGGAAACCGCCAAAAATTAAAAAATTTGAATCAAAATATTTTCGAATTTAAGCTTTTGAACTATAATCTTAAATTGAAATTATAGAAATTTTCATGATAAGAAATATATTGCTATTATGCATATATTAAATAATGATAAATATACAATTATCCTCATTTATATTGTCATCATTATTAATAACTGAATAAAGACATTTCCACTTCGAAAGTTGAAAATGAAGGTGAATTTATTTTTTGATATTAGAATAAATTATCTCATGAATTTAAATGTTGAATAATAATTTTTTTTATTTAATAACAATTTAAAATACTAGAATTTTGGAAATTTTAACATCCAAACATTTAATTCAGTTTTCAATTGGAAATTGTAAAATTTTAATCACTTCGAATTGAAAATTATTTAGATTTGAAAGTTTTAATTTTTAATCATTCAATTTTTAACGCTTTCAATTAGAAATAATACAATTTGAATTCGTCTGAATTTTAAATGGTCCAATTTTCAAAATTCTAATCTGAAAATATTTCATTTTTATCCTTTTTAAATTATCCTTTTTTCGAGATTTGAATCTGAAATCATTCCATTCCGAAACTCTTTAACTCAAATAGATATTGATCAATTTTGAACGCTTTGCGTTAGAAACAATACAATTTTGAAATTGTCAAATTTTCAAAATTTTGGTCTTTTTCATTGATTATTTGTTGTTTTTATTCTATCAATGTCTTAAAAATGCATTATAATTTTTATACATATAAAATTACCCCCTTTTATATTACCATCATTATTAATAATTTAATGAAAAAGTTTAAACCCATTTTTAAGGAAAATAACATTTATTACTTGTTTCACATTTTTCTATAATAAGTAACTTTTCTTAATTTACTTATTGTATTTTGTAATTGGCACGCCGTATATCAAATTCCTATAGAAAAATATTAAACAAGTAAGATAAAATTATTATTTTCCTTAAAAATGGATTGAAAATTGTTCATCAAATTATGTACAATGATGTAAAAAAAATGTGATACATGCATTTTTAGGATATTTTGAAAATAAAAATTATGAACAATCAATAAAAAATACAAAACTTGAATAGGGGACCTCTGAATCATATCCGATTTTGATTTTTTTCAATTTTTTTACTAAAGAGGTGCAACTGAAGATAGTGTGCGTGTTCAGATTCGACAATCATTTTTTTCTTTTTTTTTTTTGCTGATAAACTGAATCACCTTAATGTAGTATCAAGTGACATTCGAATGATTGAATAGATTTTTATACCAAAAAAAAATTGATTTTTGTGAAAAAAAGTGATTTTTGTACAAAAAAATCACTGTTGTTGGAGCGTTAATAATTAAGCAATTCCTTTAAAAATTAAAAAGTTATTAATTTTGTTAATCTTACCCTGTCTCCTTTGTTTCCTCGTGGTCCTTGAGGTCCAGGGTCACCCTTGTCACCTTTTTGACCCAGAAGACCTTCAATACCCGGAAATCCAGTTTGACCCCTTGGACCTGCGACTCCAGGAGTTCCAGGTGGACCCTAAAATTGTACAAAAATTGTATTACATCCATTTTCCATGTCCCCAAGTACAATTATAATTTTTTTTTCAATATTTTCAAGTTTACTCTTGATCCTTTCTCGGCGTAACATTTTGGGGCGCAACATCCACTTCCGGAACAATTTCTCGTCTCACCAGGAACAGGATGAATGGCGTATCTGCCCCCAGCATCTTCTACTTCAGAATTTTTTTGGGGGTAGCGATCACGTCCGTATTGGGAAGCTCCTTCGGGATTTCGACCGGTACCCCGGTCGCCATATGAACCCCCATATGAACCCCCCGACGAGCCCCCATATCCAGCGGATCCATAAGAACCGTCATAAGTTTTGGTGTCATCATATGTTAACTCCCTGTTATTGTTGGAATAAGGATCTCCTGATTGATTCCAAGACGTACGCCTATCATATGGGTTGTAACCTCTCTCTGGCAGGTCTGAAATCGGAAAAAGGATCATAATTTTTTTTAATTTATGAACACTACACTTAAATCAGTCAAAATTTGACTGATTTACACGGAACTCCCGATATAAGACCGGTTTCGGGTATGGATAGCCTTGGCCTTGATCCTAAATCGGGGGAATCCAAACTTAAGCAGGCAGGCCCGCATGAACCATTTCTGTTGGATGTTGACGCATGACGCAACCTGAAGCATCTAACGCGCTGAGAGTGAGGCCCTCGAGCTGTTTGTCACGCTTGGCTGAGCACATCCTCTTTTTCGGCCCCGCGGCTCCTCTCATCACGAAACTGAGGAGGCCATCGGTTCTAGGAATGCCGTAAACCGGGGGGTCTTATATCGGGAATTAAGTGTAATTAATTAATAGATTGGTTTATAAAAAGGCAATGCTCGAATTTCGTTTGGGAGAATATCTTATTTTGGGAGGTTCCCAAAAAATAATAGATACGATTATTTTTCTCGATCGGCCTCTATTTCCCCATAGGAATAATATGAGCAAGAGCCTCGTAGCTACAAATATGAGAGTGGATTGTGTACTTTTGAATGAAACGTGTGCGAATTAAAGAAACCTCCTTTTATTTTTTATTTTGACCACCTTTACCTTTTCCAGCGTGTCCTAAAAACCACAATTAATTATTTAAACTTTTTTTTAAACAATCACATTTCTACAGTTTATCGCAAATTATCAGTACCCACACAACGAGGTAAACTAATTAGGCCATATAAAAAATCAAGAAGCTCGATTCACTTTATTGTTTATTGTTTGAATTAGCAACAAATTGCACTTTACTGCATTATTCTAGACGAAAGTTACAATCATATAATGAAATATTATTTAAACAATTTAAAATAAAGTGAGTCGATTCTTTTCATATTTTTTTTAAACCAATTAGTTCATGTTACTCAGAGAAGGTGTACATTTTTTATATTTTATTTTTAAAAAATGTTTAGGTAAATTAAAATTGTGTAAAATATTATGGATAAGTGGTAATGATGCCAGATATACCAGAGTTCAGTCGAATTTTTTTACAAATTTGCAAAAAACCTACATTTTTCTGCCTTATTCCTGTCAAAAGTTACACTTCAACAATAAGAAGTTGTTTGAACAATAAAAAACAAATTGAATCTACCTTTCAGATTTTTTGTATTGCCTAATTAGTTTATCTTGTTGTAAAAGTACAGACAATTTTCGATAAAATGTTTAAAAAAAGTATTTTTGAAACGAATGAAAATTGTTAATACAATGCATTATTAGTAATAAAATTAAATCAAACTTTTTGATTTAACTACTTCAAATAACCTGTTACACAAAAAACTACACAAAAGTAATATTTACGACTAATAAACCGTTAAATACTTGATCCTCGTTTGGAGGATGCTTCGACTGGAAAATCAGTTATTTCTACTCAAAAACCAGTCGTTTTAATAGACAAATCAGTCAATATTGTTAACTGAATCAATCAGTCACTTGTGATTACTAATTTTCAGTCACTAGTAAATATAATAAAATAGTAAAATGATTTCTAAATTAAAATTCTTGGTTAATTTCTACATTTTAATAAATGACTAAAATTAACAATAAATTACTGATGAAAACATTGAAATTCACTGATTAGATCAATCAAAATTACTGAATTGAATAGTAAAATTTACTTGTTATATCATTAAAAGCGAGTAATTTAATTAGTGAAAGTTACTGATTGTACCATTCAAAATGACTGATGGAATCAATGAAAGTCACAGTTTAGATCATCAAAAATTACTGATTCAGGCAGTGGATGTAACTGATTAGATCAATTGGTCTTTATGGGTAAAAAATAAATCATTTTGGTTCAAAATTAATCTTTTTGATCATATTCAACTGTTTTTGATTTAAATAAAAATTATTCTAGTTGATATATCAACTATTACGTTTTAGGGGGGGGGGGGGGAATTCATCTCCTTTTTATTGAAAATTCAACAACTTGGTTGAAAGTTGAACTACTTCGTTAAAAATTAATCTTTCTTTTGTTAAAGATTCATCATTTAAGTTGAAAACCCATCTCTACAATTATTATTTTTTTTATTTTTCCTTTGCGGTTGAATCCTACGGGTTTCATTTAAGATTTAAATTTTTTGGTTGAAATATCAGCTATTAAATTTTTTGTGGGAATTTATTTTTTTTTTATTGAAAATGTTAGTTCTTTGTTAAAAAATCATTTTTTAGGTTGAAGACTCATAATTTTAGTCGAAAATTCATCTCTCGGGCTGAAAGTTGACCTATTTTCTTGAAAATTCGTTCATTTATTGTAAGTTTTACTACTTTGTTGAAAGCTCATATTTTTGGTTGAAGATTCATGATTTTAGTTGAAACTTCATCTCTTGGATTGCAAATTTACGTGCTTTGTTAAAAATGTATTGTTTTTTTTTTAAATTTATTTTTATAAATCAAAATTGAACTATTCCATTTCTAGGTGACAATTGATTTTTGAGTTAAAAATTGTTAAGTTTCTACTACCTGGTTTCAATTTCAATTAACAAATGATTCACAATATAACTATTTTATTTGTGGTTGAAAAGTGACCTTTTCAAACTGTAAATTCATCTATTCGGTTGAAGGATCATGTATTTTGTGGAAAATTCTTCTTTTTTGGTATAAAATTCATCTCCTTGGCGGAAAATTCATCTTTTGATTTTTTGAAAATTCAACTAATTGGTTGAAAGTTGAACTGCTTTATTAAAAATTCATTCTTATGGTGAATGATCAATCATTTTAATTGAAAATTGAACCATTTTGTGAAAAATTTGTTTTTCCAATTGAAAATTAATTTCGATCATTGAAAATGTAACTATTCCATTTTTAGTTGAAAATTGATATTTTTGAATTGCAAATTCAACTATTTGGTTCAAAATTCGTCTTTTCTGGTAAAAAATTAATCTCCTTGACGGAAAATTCATTTTTTGTTTGTTTAAAAATGCAACTACTTGGTAGAAAGTTGAACTGCCTTGTTCAAAATTCATTCTGTTGGTTAATAATTCATGAAACTGAATGATTTAAAAATTCAATAACAACAAATAAATCAGGATCCTCCTTTAAAAAAGGAATTAAAGGTGTAAAAAAAAGTGTAATATTTACCGTCATATTCAAAATCGTCATTTTCGTCTCCATTTTGCGGTCCCCCAATGTCACCTCTCTGTGGCCTCCCTCGTAATGTATAATTTTGCTGTAAAACATATAAAAAATTATTTATTAATTCATTTCTACCCTTTATCAAAAATGTGTTAAAATAATCTAACAAAAAATACTTCGCTAGATCCATAATACGTCTACAAAAATGCGTTTTTAATGTAATATTCGAACCAAATAATCTAAAGGCAATTTTACTTGCCGGAACAAAGCGATTTTTTAGAAAAATGTTCCCGTTGTTGTTTTTTTTTAATTGAAAATTGGGTGCCTGTAAACTGAAATGCACCAGCTAACACTTTATGCCGGGCTGCAGTCACCCGGTTAGTTTCAAGTTGCATAAAATCTTGAAGTACTGATTTTTCGTCTCTCAGAATAATATATAGTGTAATAATATAATATAATACAATGATAAAAAAAATAATAACATATAATGATGATTTTTCGAAAATATATGTAATATAATATTCTCCTTTTGCCGGTAAGGAAGTTTTTTTTCTTGCTAACAAATAAGCAGCTCATCGTTGCATTTCACAGGCGCCCAATTTTCAATTACAAAAAAAAGAACAAAAACAACATTAAAAAAAAATCGCTTTCCTCCCGCAAGTAAAATTGCTTGTAGATTATGTGGTTCGAATATAACATTAAACAATTCATTTCTGTAGGCGTTTTATGGATCTGGCGAACACCTAAGTCGTTTTCAACCCCTTAAGGGTGCATGTCCGCACTGGAACTTTTAATTTCATAAGGGTCCGGGTCCGGACCCGGACACTTTAAATTCTTATAGGTCTGAGTCTGGACCGGACCCTTGCTGGACCATTTAGGTCCTCGGACCCATTAAAAATGAGGGGGTCCGACACCTGTATAACGCAGACTGGGGCCAAGAGGCGCATGTGGGACAAAGCGGCGCATGTGGGGAAAAGCACCTTTTTTGGACAAAAATCGGCCGAAAGTACAATTCTTAACGGATTTTGATGATTTTTTTAGGAAAAAACATAAGCCTTCCAGGTATAGCGAGTGATTGCGCATATTTTACTGTGGCTAAAAAGAAATTTGTTATTAAATAACAAAGTTTAAACTTTTTTGGTATAACTTTCCAGTGATAGCATTCCTTTTAGGATTTTCAAATTTATTACAACAGGTCATAAATCAATGAAATGACTGCCCAAAAATGTTCAGTAGGCTAGAGCAATAAAAAATTATAATGTTATAAACAAACTATTGAACAAAATTAAATTTATCGTGATTTGCTATGATTGGCTACTTTAAATCCATATATTTTGTATAAAATGTAACAGATAATAATACGCGCTTACAATTAGTTAAGAATGGCTGTTTGTTTACAAATTATTCAAACCATTTTTTATAAAAAAGGGACACTTCAACCATTTTTTCATTAATAGACTTCATTTTTTGCAGAATCGTGCAGAATTAACTTTAAATGTTTTGCCAAAGACTCCTTGGTGTCATATTTTTGATAATCAAAAAATGTTAATTGTAAAAACAATTTTTTTTTAAATGCACGTTTTAACCATTTTTTCATGAATAGAACCAATAAAAAAACAGTGAAAACCCCCAACTATTTTTAATTGAAAGTTAATTTTTTTGTTGAAAAGTCTACTATTATATTTTTGTTTGGGAATTCATCTCGCTTTCTTTAAAATTCCACTATTCGGTTAAAAAATTAACTATTTGGTTAAAAGTTGAACTATTTTGTTGAAAAGACATATTTTTTGGTCAAAAATTCAACTACGTTGTAGAAAGTTGAATTGCATTCTTAAAAATTCTTTTTTTTTATTGAAGATTCACCTCTTTGGTAGAAAATTTATCTATTTTGTTTAAAATTCGTTTATTTATTGGTTCAAAATGATTTTTTTAACTGAAAATTTAATTATTCCATTTTCAGTGAAAAATGCAAGCGCTTAGTTGGAAATTCATGTATTATGTTGATAATTTATCTTTTTTAGTACAAAATTAATCGTCTTGGTTAAAAAATCAACTTTTTAGTTAAAAATTCAACTCTTTCGTTGAAAATTCATTTGACAATAATTTGAATTGAAAATTGACCTCTTTTGTTGAAAATCTAACTATTTTGCTGAAAATTCGTTTGTTTTTTTTGGCTGAGAATTAATTTTTGTCTCTGAAAACGTAACTATTCCACTTTTGGTTGAAGATTGATATTTCAAACTGAAAATGGATCCTTTCTGGTTTAAAATTGATGTATTTTCTGGTTAAAGATTCAACTGCTTTGTAAAAAAAAAACGTCTTTTTGGCTTCAAAATTCCACAATTTAGTAGAAAATTCAACTATTCGCTTTTTGATGTGAAATTGATTGTTTTGTCTGAAAATTTAGCTTTTCCATTTTTGGTTAAAAAATTTTCCTTTATAAGTTGAAAATTCAACTCTTTGGTAGAAAATTCATGTATTTTTTTTTCTTTTTTTTTTAAAGTTCGTCTATTTGGGTAGAAAATTAATCTTGTTTGTTAAAAATCCATCATTTTGTTTGAGGATTCAAATATTTTATTAAAATTCTTAGTTAAATTCAACTGATTGAAAATTATTTTTTTGAACTGAAAATGACAATTTTCCATTTTTGGTTTAAAAAAAGCACTGAATAATGCAACGAATATACAGTACTTGTTACAGATAAAATGTAAACGTCAAATCTGAAATGATGACCCCTTTGAACTTGACTGACCCTACATACAATCAGGACAAAACTGTATGGTTTGCTCATTATTTAAAAATGATATCAGCCACGCTTTAAAATAATTCTTTCATTATTTTTATAATTATTTGATAATAATTTGTTATCAGATTTCGGATGTTTTGTTTGATCAGCAAATTGTTATGTCATGGCTATCTACATGAAAATTGAAGCATAAGCTTTCAAAGTTTAATAAAAATTTTTTTAACGAAAGATTAAGTTTCGTCAAATAATTACTTGAGCTAAAGAAAAATTTTTCGAAGGTAAAAAAATAATGTCCAGAGCCATAGAGATTTATAGCCCAACATAGATAAATTATAATTTTTTTCCTACGATGAAATGCAAAATTTTCTGAAAAATTCCTTGTTGGCCTTTGAAAGTTGTAAGTCTTCATTCCCGAAGTGGAAGTTTGGACTAGGTAAATCTATAGAAAGAATTTTAGAATGAAAAAAAAAAGTTCTAGGGTTTAATATTAATTTTTTTCTTCGTTGAAAACTATTTAAAAAAATAAAAATTTAACTTTTACAGTTGATGATTCATAACTTTAGTTTAAAATTTATCATTTTGGTGGAAAATTCAACTACTTTTGGTTCAAAGTTTATTCTTCATTATTGAACAGTCTACTATTAAATTTTTAGTTGAAAACTCATATTTTTTCGTTAAAAACTGTATTATTTGGTTGAAGATTGAACTATTTTGTTCAAAATTCAACACTTTGGTTAGAAAATGATTCTTATTTATTTAAAATTAACTTTGTTGTAGCAAATTAACTTTTTTGTTGAAAATTCATATTTGCGGGTTGAAAATTGAACAATCTAGTTAAATTTTGTATTTTCTTTTATCTAAAAAAAATCGCTCTTGGTTGAAACTTCGTCTCTTTTGCCTCTGTTTGGTTAAAGATCCAACTATTTTTGGTTGAAAGTTATTACTTTTTGGTTAAAATGTGTGTTATTAAATTTTTGGTTGAAAATTCAATGTTTCTAATTGAAAAATTTCAATATTTGGTAGAAAATTCAATTATTTTGTTGAAAATTCAACTATTTTAATAAAAATTCGCCTTTCTCGCTTGAAAATTCAGCAATCTGGTTGAATTTTTTTCTCTCTTGTCTAAAAAGTCTATCTTGATTGAAAATTCATCTCTTTGGTTGAAAATAAAATTGTTTTTGTTTGGAATTTGCTTAATTTTATTTTCTTAAGATTTAATTATTTTGTTCGAAATTCAACAACTTTGTTAGAAAATCACTATTTTTGGATCAAAATTCAACTTTTTTGTTGAAAATTCAGATTTTTTTTGGTATTCATCATTGTAGTTGAATCTGAATGATTTTTATTGAAGGTTTATCTCTTTGATTAAAAATGTAATTATTTTGTTCAAGATTAATTTTTTTTTGTTAAAAATTAATTTTTTTAACTGAAAATTTTATTATTCCATTCTTAGTTGAAAAATTATCGATTTTAGTGGAAAATTAAACTATTTCGCAGAAAATTCATTTACTTTGTTGAAGATTCGTCATTTTTGGTAGAAAAGTCATCTCTTCAGTTAAAAATTTACTTTCTTAGTTGAATATTCATCGTTTTCGCTGAAGATTCATCTCTTTGTTTCAAAATTCAACTGTTTCTTAAACATTCTTTTTTTAATTCATTTTCTTTACGGAAAATTAAAATATTCTATTTTGGTTGTAAATCCATATTTTTTAGTTGAAAATTAAACTATATGGTTGAAAGTTTATGTAATTGGTTGAAAATTAATCTCCTCAATTGAAAATTAAACTATTTTGTGGAAATTTGATCTTTTTTAGTTGGAATTTAAACTATATATTAGAAAGTTGATACTACATGAATATGATCTTTTTTGATAGAAAAGTCTTCTTTTTCGTAAAAAATTATTTTTTTTAGTTGAAGATCCATCATTTTAGTAGAAGATTCATGTCTTTGGTTAGAAAATGTAAGTATGTTGTTTACAATTCATCTTTCTTTGTTTAAATTCGACTAGTTGAAAATTAGTTTTTTTTATTGAAAATTAGTTTCTTGAACTGGAAATTTGACGATTTTATTTTTGATTCCAAAAATATATTTTTCAGTTGACAATTTAACTACTTGGTTTAAAATTCCTCTTTCATAATTAAAAATCCATATATTTGGTTGAGGATCAAACTATATTGTTGAAAATTAAACTTTCTTCTATAAAAATTCGTCTTTTCGGCTTGAAAATTCGACTGTTCTTGATTGAACTTCAATATTTTTGGTTTGAAAATTCGACTATTTAATAAAAAATTTATTTTTGTAGGTTCAAAATTCAACGATTTCGATAAATTCATCTTTCTTGATCGAAAATTCAACTGTTTTGTTCAAAATTCGTCCTTTTGTATTTCAAATTCATCTTTTATGGTAAAAAAGTCTCTTTTTTTTTGGTTTCAAATAAACAATTTTGTTTAAAATTCAACTGTCTTTGAAAAAATTCCTCTTTTTAGCTTGAAAATTTAACTATTTCGTTAAAAGTTCAACTATTTTGTTGAAAATTCGTTTTTGCTGCTTGAAAGTTCAACTATTTACTTTTTGATACAACTGTTTGGTCAAAAATTGTTATTATTTTTATTTTTCTTATTATTGAAAATTCGTCATTTTGGGTTTAAAATTCATCTCTATTGGTAAATAGAAAATATTTTTTGGTAGAAAATTCAACTATCTTGTTGAAAATGCAATATATTTCGACTTGAAATCTCAGAAATTTTAAGTATTTTATATTGACGGGATCGGGAGAGGGGGGGGGGTCCAAAATAGCAAAAAATGGTTAAAGTAGTTTATGGACGGCCCCTTATCAAGACACGTAATTTTCTTAATCTTAAAAATTGTTATTTAAGCCTTGAATTGGCAATGACGCCATGAAATGAGGTTAACATTTACCATTGAAAACCAACGTAATCTTGCGCAATAAGAGCATGACGTAAGAAGTGTCTGGGATAAGAACGTACATTTAAATCGCGATTGAAACTGATGTCCTTCTTGGTCATCGATCATCAAAAGTAATCATAAAATTGTCTCTCAAAACTGGAATAATGAACCTATTTCAATTCTCTTGACATGAATTCATTCATTCATTCATTTCACTCATTCATTTGCAATCTCACTCACCGGCTTCTAATCCTTAATCAAGCTGAAACCCAATTCACTCAACTTACTGATGACCTCGTACAATGTGCAGCAAGGAGATTGAAAATAATTGGAGACAATTTTATTGTTAAAGAGTATTCAAAATTCTTTTTAGTTACACCTACTTGTTTTTCAAATTGAAACTATTTTTACCTTTCGAAAATTCATTTTTCGACGGAATATTTCTATCGTAATTCAATAAAAATTAGGGCAAAATTATAATAAAGTGCTTAAAATTTTTAATTAAAAATTAGATGTCGAATAATGTTGAATAATTTTTATGGTATAATCCGAGCTTAGAGTTATTTCAAACAGAATTTAATCATTTTAATCCAAAAAGTTCCAAATTTTAAAGAACTAGTACCATCAATCGCGCGCGATCAAATAGAAATTTCGAATAACTATTTATTTTTTAGGTTGGTTGAATTTTATATCAAAGAAGATTAATTTTCAACTAGCTGTATTTATAACAAAAAAAGATTAAATATTGTCTAAAAAAAGACGAAATTTCTAAATCACAGTTAAATTTTTGCAATTCAAAAATATGAGTTTTTAACATAAAATTAAATTTTTACCCAAACACATGAATTTTCTTCCAATAATATTAATTTTCTCCCAAAAAAGATCAATTTTCAACGAAAAATCTAATACTTAATATTTCAATCCAAAAAGATTTTACTTCTAAACAAAAAAATTGTTGAGTCCTCAACAAAAAGGATGAATTTTCAACAAAATAGTTACTTTTTCAACCTAAGAGATGATTTTGAACTAAAAATATGAATTCACAACGAAAAATTGTAATATTTGATTTTAAAACTAAAAAAGATTTCAATTTCAAATCAAAAAGAGTTGAATGCATAAAAAATACGAATTTGCAACAAAATTGTTGCATTTTCAACTAAAGAAGATTTTTCAGTCAAGAAAAAAAAATGAGGCAAATTATAATTTGAAGGGAAAATAATTGAACACAAAATAAAAATTTCTAATCACAATTAATTTTTGAATTATCTTTGTTTATTTGCTTTGAAAATATATAAATATAATTTTCCTTGGATTCTCTAAAAAATTCAAAAAGTTTTTTAAAAATTTCAGATATGTCGAAGTATCTAGAAAATTTATAAGATTTTTTTTATTTTACAGGATTTTACTATTGAAGAAAAATTTGAGTTTGATATATATGTAAGACTTTTGGAAGCCTAGAAAAAATTTCAGAAATTTTATCAATTTTTCAAAGTTTTAAAATATTTCTAATCTCTTCAAAACTTCTAAATTTTTAAAATATCTTTTAAAATAACTCGAATTATTTCTTAAAATTAACTTGAAATCTACCGGATTCGTTTCTGATAATTTTGACAACCTTTCCTAATATTTTAAAATCTTTCTAAATATTCTCTTAAAATTAATTTAAAAAAATAAAGAACCACTTAAAATATTCCCAGGAACCTTATAAAAAGTTTTTGTTATTATTTTGAAACTTTTCCAAATCTTGAAAAAACTTCCAAATTGTATTTCGAAATGTTAAAAAATCTACATTTTATTTTAAGTTTTTCGAAAACTTTTCAAATTTAATTTATTTAAACATTTTTTCTGAAACTTTAAAAAAGTTCTACAAAATTGAACAAATTTCCTGAAAATCTTCCAGATTCTTGTTTGAAAATTTTGGAAACCTTTTGGAATGTTTTTAAATAGTTTTAAATATTTTCTTAAAACAAATGTAAAATAAACAATTATTTAAAATGTTACCAGAAATCTTAAGAAAATTATTGTATTGTCTTGAAACCTTTCAAAATTCGTAAAAAGCTTTTAAGTCATTTTAAGTTTAAAATTATTTTTGTATATTCTAAAAACTTTGGAAATCTTTTGTAATGTTTCAAAATCTTTTTAAATATTAATTTCAAATTAATTTTTCAAGATAACAAATCAATTCAAATTTTCCTTGGAATCTAAAGAAACAATTCAAAATTTTATTTGAAAATCTTGAAAAATCTACATTTTGTTTAAAATGTTTTGCAATCTTTTCAAATTTGAAATCTTTTTGAAACTTCTAAAACTTTTATATATCTTTTGAAATAATTCAAAGTTTTCCTAATATTTTTTAAAATCCTGCAAAAATTAAAAAAATGGTTTTAAAATCTTCCAGATTCTTTTTCAACATATTTTGAAATATTCAAAGCTTAAAATTAATGTTGTAAAATAAAACCGAATATTAGAATTATTTACACACTTCATCTACTTAACCTTGCGTCGTTTAAGATAAAAATACGACTGTATCTATTTTATCTATGTTCACCCAAATTCAGTGAGCGTGTAACAAATATTTTTCATTTAATTTAAATTTATGCATCGCCAAAACTTGAGAAATCAAATTTTAATTATTTAAGTAACTTTTTTATTCAAACAAATATAGAATAATACTCATAGCTAATTATTTTCTTCACGTATCACTGAATTTTCAGAATAATACTTGACTTTTCAACCAAATAGTTAAAATTTCAACTGAAAAATATAAATTTTCAACTTAAAATAGAATAGTTAAATTTTCAGTTCAAAATATTAATTTTCTGCCAAAAAAGTTGAATTTTGAATAAAAATACATAAATTTCCAACCAAATAGTTGAATTTTTAACAACAACAAAATAATGGATTTTCAACAAAAAATGGAATAGTTGAATTTTCAACTAAAAAAATTTAATTTTCAGTAAAGAAAAAGAAGAATTTTCAACATAATAGTTAAATTTTCAACCGAAGGCATGGATTTTCAACCAAAAGATGAATTTTGAACTAAAATGATGAATATTAAAAAAAAATTGATTTTTTTAACAGATAGTTAAATTTTCAACCATATATGTTAGCTGAATTTTCAACCGTAAAAATTAGTTTACTACCAAAAAAGACCAAATTTAAACAAAACACCTGAATTTTTAACTGAAAAAGATCAAGTTTCAATAAAGAATGGAATAGTGACATTTTCAGTTTAAAAAAATTAATTTTGAATAAAAAAAACAACAAATTTTCAACAAAAAGGTTAAGCTTTTAACTTAAGAAATAAATTTTCAACTGAAAAGACAAATTTTCAATCAAGAAGATTACTTTTCGACTAAAAAAGATTGATTTTGAACAAAATACATTAATTTTCAACCAAATAGTTGAATTTTTAACAACAACAAAACAATAGATTTTCAACAAAAAATGGAGTAGTTAAAATTTCAATTAAAAAAATTAATTTGCAGTAAAAAAAAGAAGAATTTTCAACATAACAGTTAAGTTTTTAACCAAAAACATAAATTTGCAAACAAGAAGATAAATTTTGAACTAAAATTATGAATATTAAAAGGAAATTGATTTTTTTAACAGATAGTTAAATTTTTAACCATATAGCTGAATATTCAACCGAAAAAATTAGTCTACTACCAGAAAAGACCAAATTTAAACAAAATACCTGAATTTTTAACTGAAAAAGATAAAGTTTCAATAAAGAATGGAATAGTGAAATTTTCAGTTAAAAAAAATTAATTTTGAATAAAAAAAAATTTCAACAAAAAGGTTAAGCTTTTAACTTAAGAAATAAATTTTCAACTGAAAAGACAAATTTTCAATGAAGAAGATTACTTTTCGACTAAAAAAGATTAATTTTGAACAAAATACATTAATTTTCAACCAATATTTAAATTTTTAACAAACCAAAAAATGGATTTTTAACCAAAAATGGAATAGTTAAATGTTCAATTAAAAAAATTAATATGCATTAAGAAAATAACTTTCAACATAATAGTTAAGTTGTTAACCAAAAACATAAATTTTCAATCAAGAAGATAAATTTTGAACTAAAATGATGAATGTTCAACAAAAAAAGTGCATTTTTAAGCAGATAGTTAAATTTTTAACCATATAGTTGAATTTTCAACCAAAAAGATTATTTTTCTACAAAAAAAGACAAGTTTTCAAAAAATACCTGAATTTTAAACTAAAAAAGTTCAAGTTTCAACAAAGAATGTAATAGTTACATTTTTAGTTAAAAAAATTAATTTTCAATAAAAAAAAATTAAAAAATTTTCAACAAAAAGGTTAAATTTGCAATTAAAGAAGTAAATTTTCAACTGAAAAGATAAATTATGAACTAAAATGATGAATCTTCAATAAAAAAGTGAATTTTCAACAAGATAGTTAAATTTTCAACCATTAGTTGAATTTTCAACCAAAAAGATTATTTTTCTACCAAAAAATACAAATTATCAACGAAATACCTGAACTTTGTACTAAAAAAGTTCAAGTTTGAACAAAGAATGTAATAGTTACATTTAAAGTTGAAAAAAATTAATTTTTCATAAAAAAAATATTAACAAAAAGGTTAAATTTTTAACTAAAGAATGAATTAAAAAAATAATTTTTAACTTGATCAGTTATAATCAGAAGTAATCCAAAGTATTCCAAATAAATTTCAGTTGTAAATATTCCATTTTTTGTTTAAAATATATCTTTTTCAGTTGAAAATTCTACTAATTGGTTGAAAATGTATGTATCTTCTTGAAAATTCGTTAAATTCATTAAAATTGTTAAACATTAATCCACTTTGAAAAAAATTAACAATTTTGTAAAAAAAATAATTTTTTTGCTGGTTTTGTTGAAAATCCGTTTTTTTGGATTGAAAATTCAAATACTATGGTAGAAAATTCAACTACTTCGGTCGGAAATTCAACTATTAGTTTGACAATTAATTTTTGTTGTTGAAAATTAATGTATTTTGTTCAAAATTTGTCGTGTTTGGTTTGAAAATTCATTTCTTTGGTTGAAAGTGCAACTATTTTGTTAAACACATTTTTTTGTTAAAAATTAATTTTTTACAGTTGAAATATAACGATTCAATTTGTGGTTGGAAATTGATGTTTTTTAGTTGAAAATTAAAGTATTTTGTTGAAAATTGGTATTTTTTGGTAGAAAATTAATATTTTTTTAATTCCAAATTGATCTATTCTAGTTGTTGTTGGAAATTCATATTTTTTGTTAAAAATTAATTTCTTTGGTTCAAAATTTAACCTTTTTGTTGAAATTTTGTTTATATTTTATTGAAAATTAATCTTTTCAACTGAAAATTCAACTATTCCATTATGTGTTGGAAATGTATCTTTTAGTTAGTTGACAAATTGTTTTTTTAGTAGAAAATTAATTTTCTTGGTTAAAAATTAATTTCTTTGGTTGAAAATTGAACTGTTTTATTGAAAATCGTTTTGTTTCTTTTTTTGGTTGAAAATTATTATTTATTTCAAAACGTAACTGAAAATGTAACTATTATTTCAGGTGAATATTCCATAATTTTAGTTCAAAATTTATCTCTTTGGATGTACATTCATTTTTGACTAAAAATTTAATTATTCAATTTTTGGTTGAAAAATTATCTTTTTTAGTTGAAAATTCATCTTTTTGGTAGAAATTGAAGATTTACAATTTTAGTTGAAAATTCATCACTTTGTTTGAAAATGAAAGTATTCTTTTGAAAGTTAGTTTTTTTTCTGTTGAAAGTTTTTTTTTGTGGAAAGCAATTTCTTTAACTGAAAATTTAACATATTCCAATTAAATATTCCATAGTTTCAGTTGAAAATTCATCTGTTTGGTTGAACATTAATTTTTGGAAAATAAAATTCAATAATTTAAGTTTTGATTGACAATTTATCTTTTTAGTAAATATTAATTTTGATGAAAATTCCACTATTTCAGTTGAAGATTCATTCTTTGAGTTGAAAGCTCATCTTTTTAGTTATAATTCAACTATTCCAGTTGAAGATTCATCATTTTAGTTGAAAATTCATCAGTTAGATTGAAAATTGAACTATTTTCTTGAAAATCTGTTGTTTTCTTTTTGTTGAAATTAAATTTTTTCCACTAAAAGTTTAACTGTTCCATTTTTTGTTGGAAATTGATACTTTTTAGTGAAAAATTTAATTATTTGTTTCAAAATTAAAGGATATGTTTAGAATGAACGTCATGAATTAAAATGAATATTATTTTGTAGCAACCTCGATTTACCAATTGTTAATTTAATTTTCAATACTGCTTAATTAGTTGATTAATTAATTTATTTAAATCTCATTCAACATAAATTTATCTTACAGATTGTCCTGTGCGAAATTCACAAGGATGATTCCAAACACACGGAAATCTGCAGTGATTATTCTTCAGCAGTAAAGCTGAAAATGATTGAAAAGTCTCCATCAGTGGCAGCGTTGGTGAAAGCTGAATTATTCAAGAGGTCCGATGAAAATTTGCCAGCTTCCATAGAATCCTTTCTAGACACGTATTTAAAAATAAACGACTCTGCCTCATATGACATCCCCAACTTCCAGAAAATTCTCATCTCTGACGCCTTATCAATGCCGTTGACGGCTCTTTATGCCTTGCAAAAGCTCAAATTGTCTTCCAAGAAGAAGTTGAAGATTCACATACTCGGTGCTATTCACAGGGAAGTGGTGGAGGAAGGATTCTGGATAATGTTGAACTGGTTTCGAGGCTTAAAAAAATTAGAACTCACTTTCTTTGACTCTGATACTTCGACCTTGCCTCTCAATTACACCACAGACCTTTTTTTCCAAGATCTTGGCTTTTTTGGTGAAAAAGGCTTTGAAGTGGCATCCCATAAGGCTCGATACGATAATTACTGTCGGTTGGGATCAATCGAGAAACCCCATATTATCATGGGATATAATCTTAATGTTCACGAAATTGATTATGGAATTTCCGACTACAGTTGGGAGGATGTTATTTTGACTGTGAAGAAAATGAATGTACCTTTTGTTGTGACTTCTGGGAGTGAAGAACGAGCCAGGAGAGATCACGGCAAATTGTGCTCGTTTTTGGGGAACAAAGTCGAGTTTCTTTCCTCGGAAGAAAATCCCTATGCTAGCTTATTTCCCGAGCGGGATTTCGAGTCAGAGGGATTACGATATCCAAATAAATTTATTACGATCTACAGCGATTTGAATAAAAAAGTAAATGGTAAATTTCCTCCACTTGCAAACGTTGAGTTTGACAAAAAATTTAATTTATCTTTATCATCAGATTTATCAAGTTTATTATTCGGAACAACTGAGGCTCAAAGTCCTGTTTTCAAAGTTGAATTAGAAACTGAAAATCGGCAAGAAGTTGGGCTGGAAAATTCTGAGGTGAAAATTGAAAGTTCTAAATTGGAAACAGATACTCTTAAATTGGCCATAGAACATCCGAAATTGGAAACAAATTCACCTGAATTGGCTATAAAAAATTCTAAAATTGAATTAAAAAGTCCTGAGACAGAAATAGTAAATGAGAAGAAGGAATTTAAAATAGAATCTAGTCGAAGCAATGAGGAGTTATTGAAGGAGAATTTCTTATTGAAAAAAATTAATAGACTCTTGATGGAAAATGTTCGCCTGAAGGAGGAAAACGATAGGATTAGGAATGAAAATTTGAAACTTAAAGAGGATTCTGAGAAACTGACTGCAGAAAATATTACCATTAAGGATATTCGACAAGAAGTTCAAGAAAGTATTCAGTTAGCATTGAATGATAAAAAGTAGTTTTTCTTTTTACTTTTTTAATCATGTGATTTCCGAAATATTTATTATAATGCAGGGTGTCTACTCTATCTGGAAAACCTGGAATTGTCAGGGAATTTTTTCGAGAGTGTTTAATTTTTATTTAAATTACAATATAAAACTGACTAAAAATTATGATTAATTTGTAAAAAGTAACTTTATATTACTATATTTAACCGCTTTGTTGAAAATTGATTTTTGTTTGGTTTAAAATTAATTTTTTTTAACTTAAGTTTCTTTTTCCTTGAAAATTCAACACTTTGCAATTTTTCCTTTCTCTTGACTGAAAATTTTTTCTTAGTTGAAGATTTAACTCACACTGGGAAGTCATCTTTTTTGGTTGAAGTCCACTGTTTTTGATTAAAAATTAACTTTTTTTTTGGTTGCAATATCAACAATCAAAATTCCATTTTTCTCTCTCAAAACGTCACATTTTTCGTTCAAAATTCATATTTTTGGGAATGAAAATTTAATTACGTGGTTAAAAGTTGATAATTTTTGGTAAAAAGTAATTTTTTGTTTACGATTCATCATTTCAATTGAAAATTCATCTCCTTGGTTAAAAACTTAACTGCTTTCTAAAAATAAAAAGAATTTGTTTGAAATCTCTTTTTTGCTGGACTGAGAAATCTTTTTTTGGTTGAATTATTTAAAAAAAGACGAATTTGTTATGAAATAATAATCAAATCTTTAATTAAGAATTAATAATTTCCAACCAGTGGCATTTTTTATAAAAGAGATGAAAATTCTGTTAGAGTATAATTTGTAGGCCGAAAAGAAGAATTGAAAAAAATAATAACTCTTTCAACCAAAGAAAGATTTTCCAGTCAAGAAATAGGAAGATTCAGTCCAACTTGTTAAATTTCCAAGAAGAAAGACGGATTTTCAACCAGGAAATATTAAAAAGATAAAAAGATACAAGATGAAAGATAAAAAGATTAATTTTTAACATAGGAGTAAGATTTTCAAGCAAAGAGATCAATTTTCATTTAAATAGATACATTTTAACCAAAAAGGATGTTTTCTTCGATAATAAAAAATATTTAAGTAAATGGTTACATGTTTAAGCTAA
The DNA here is from genome assembly GCA_011634705.1 of Andricus grossulariae. Taxonomy (NCBI): domain Eukaryota; kingdom Metazoa; phylum Arthropoda; class Insecta; order Hymenoptera; family Cynipidae; genus Andricus; species Andricus grossulariae. Next base: position 4,009 of record JAABKJ010000569.1, on the reverse strand, counting down.
AAAGTTGAATTTTCATTCCGAAAATATAATTTGAAAAAATAAAGATCATTTTTAGCCAAATAGGCATATTCCCGAGCAAACGCATTATAGTATTTGTATTTTCAAGCAAAAATGTTTAATGTTCAACCAAACAGTGACATTCTTCGCCATAAAAGATGAAATTTCTGCTAAAAGAACTAAACTTCACACCGAAAAAAAGAATTTAAACCAAAAACAGTAACATTTTCAACCAAAAAAAGATTTTTAAGTCCAGCAAGAAAGAGATTTCAACCAAATTCTTTTCATTTTCAAAAAGTAGTTAATTTTTGACCAAAGAGATAAATTTTCAATCAGAATGATAAATTTTTAACTAAAAAAGAGTTTTGATTAAAGAAATAGAAAATCAAGCAAATTGTTGAAGTTTTAAGCCAAAAAGACGAATTTTCTACCTACAAATATATATGTTGAATAAAAAAGTTCATTTTCAACTAAACAATTAAATTTCCTAGTAAACAGTAGTAACATTAACCAAGAAACATAAATTCTCACTAAATTATGCAGGAATGGATATTTTAACAAAAAAGGTAAATCCAAAAAATATTTTAATCCATAAATTAACAGATTTTTAACCCGAAAATATAAACTTTTAACAAAAGAGGTAATTTTCAATCAACTAGATGATTTTTTCATCAAAATAGTTGAGTTCTTAAACAAAAAAGATAAATTACGAGCGACAAATTGAACGGTCGTGTTTTTAGATTAAAACATCAATTTCAATCACCGCTCCTCATTTTCAGTATAGCTTTGAACTTTTTTTTGTTTCCAAGTATTTTTAATGCAATTTTAAATTTTTCAAATAATCTTATTAGACAAAAATTTGTGGTATTCCTTCTAATCATAAGAAGTAAGTATTTTTTAGAATAAATGCAATTTATATGAGCTATGATTTTCCTTCTCTAAGATTCTCTTCAGCTGATTATTTGACATGATTTGGCGTTACCGAAGCCAGAAAAAACTTCGCTATTTTGATCCAGGCTTGTCCCATTCTTCTGCTTAGGATGGTAGCAGCAAGGTTATGGACGGATAAAGGTTTGCAATTTGAATTTCAAATTTTCCCCTTCTCATTGCTTGATTTCAGTTAGCGTTACCGAAGCTAGAAAAAAGGCTTAGTAATTTCGATCAATGCTTGTCCCACTCTTTTCCTCAGAATTGCACCAGCGCACAGTGATAAATATGGGAAAAAATTCGAGCCACGGGACGATTTGATTCAAATATTAGAAAAAAAAAATTCTTCTCTAAAAATGTTATATTCAATGTTTTTATCGAGAGAATTGTTATAACTATCCATGTATTTTCCAAATTAATCATAAAACGACTTGCCTAAAAATCAGTGGAAATTGTTCGAAAATAACGGAAAACTACTAAATATTTTCGGGAGTGGAACGAAGTGTAATATACGTTTTCAGGTGCGTTGATCACGAATCCTTGACCACTATGACCCTTAACGTCAGGATCAAGGTCACTTGTAGATCAACTTCGGTAATTCCAGAGATACCATCTTTTTGACCTCAGATTCTGAAAGAGCGGAAAATTTTACGTTCGGCTATATTTTCACACACGGGGTCGAGTGACCTCTAGAGGTCATATTGAGGTCAAAAGTATTCTTTAGAACTTTTGTACCTAGTAGCGTGTCATGGTTTGCTAATATCGAGGTAATGACCCTTAGAAAATACGTTTTCGAGTGCGCCGATCATCAATCCGTGGCCCCTATGACCCCAACACGTCCGGATCAAGGTCATTTGAAGGTCTGAGGTTATAAAGACGATATCTAACGAATCAACGAAGTTGACCTTCAAATGACCTTAATCCCGACGTGTTGGGCTCACAGGCATCACGAATTCATGATCAGTGCACCTGAAAACGTATATTTCACTTGGTTCCACTCCCGAAAATATTTGTAGGCCTGGGTTATTTTCGAACAATTTTTACTGATGTTGACGCAAGTCGTTTTATGGTTAAGTAAAAAATATATATTGGTAGTTATGACAATTCTCTCACTGGAAATTTTAAATATAACATTTTTAGAGAAGAATAAAATTTTTTTTTATTATTTGATTAAAATCGTCGCGTGGCTAGAATTTTTCCCATATTTATCACTGTGCAGCAGGGTTAAGCTGTGTCTACATTTTCTCTAAAATTGTAATCTACAACCTCAACTTTGAAAGTTACAAGCGTAGTTACAAGGCTTACAATTTCAAAGAGTAAAGAGCATTAAATGAAGTGGAAACTTCCTCAAAAATACGACGCTACAGTTTCCAACGCGAACTATAACCATTTACTTTTCTTCCTAATGTTGGTTTTTCGCAGAAGAGTGTTAGTAAGGCCAAAGTTAATAAAACTTTGGTCTCTAATAAGATTGTGTAACAGTTATTCTCGCGAAAGAATCATTGTGGTCTTTGTTTATTGACATTTGGATAAGAAATTTTTCGCTGACATTTGTAATCTGCATCTTAAGTTGATAAAAAACGACTTGAATAATGTGGGTGACAAGCAAAAAAGTAATTTTCGCAGAATAGTCATACTAAGATTGTGTAAAGTGATATTCGGTAAGTTCGGCCTTGTGGTTCGGTTTTTGAGGCCGATCTCATACTCGAGGGATTTACAAAATTTTGCACATGTCAAAACTCTGTCTTCCATTTGCTTTTTAGAATTAGAAAATTTTGATTCAAGCCGAAAAAATTTGTATTATCTAGCAATCGAACTTTAGGCTGCAAAATATTATTATTATTTAACCATGAAATATGGATGAGCTTTGGTTAGAAAAAGCGCTTGAAACTAGGTTTCTTTTTTGGGAAATGATTGAAAGAGAGAATTGATAATGTTTTTGGCATAGCGGAACTTCCTATTATTGTTTTTATTTACGATTAACTATAGAAAGTGTCGAATTTTTTGTAAGTCAATCATTAAAAGTTTAGCATGAGACGTGGCTACGAGCAATGCTTGAGCCACGCCAAGAATCATACATGTCCCATCCTTGAACAATCTTCAACCGTTTTTGACATATTGTTGATCCATGCTTGAGCAAGGCAACTTTTTTCACGCGGGGTGATTCTAAGTTTAACCCATTGCAATTCAAAAACTGTAAATTTTCTTACTTTTTGCTCATCGACTTTTTCAATCGAAACGATGAGTGCTACAATTTTACAAAGTTTCATCAAAATCGACTGCGAAACAGTTCATGTAAACTTTTTGCCTGGCCCTTTACGTGGAAGGGTAGTTTTTGGGTAAAGTCATGAAAGGTGTGAATTTTTAAGTTTCAAATAGTTGATTCCGGATTCTCAATCATCTTTACGTTACTTAAGGTTGTTTTTACAGTTTTGGAACATTTTTCATCAGGAGAAGTAGGTATGTATGACTTAGGCTTGGCTTCTTCGGACGCGTATGATATATTTCATAGATAATATTATTTCCAACAAAAAAGATTTGGATTTGAAATCGAACACAGCTAAATTCAACCAGAAAGGGACGAATCTTCAGAAAAGCAGTGGTATTAAAATAAATATTTTTTTTTTAAATTAGCCCATTGACAAAGTTTATAACGTCGCCCTCATGATGTTTTATTGAAGCTGACTATGTTGCACAATTATATTTTATCAAACTTTTCTATTTGTCACGTTTCCCATTTCTATAGCCTCCTTTAAATGAATATAACATTTAAATCCCTGAATAAATGCAAAATGTCACGCGACTGATATCGTAGACCATTATAAATCGTTATAAGCAATATTAAAATAATATATACCGGGTGTACCAAAAGTCTCAGGACGACCGAATATTTCCTCAGGTAAGACATTTTTCAGGCAGTTTAAGGTGATTCTTGAAGTCACTTTCAACGAGGAATCCAACGGTGACCTTCATTTGGATTTCCACCCTTACGGTCATTTCCAGGTCAAATTATTATTATTATTATTATTATTATATCATTAAGCCGTTTCCCTTTCGGGGTAGGCGTGAATTGCTCGGTTGGATA
>JAABKJ010000568.1:0-48189 GCA_011634705.1 Andricus grossulariae | reverse complement strand
AGAGGTGGCCCATTCCGCCCCAGAACAGTGGCTCATTCCGCCCCATATGACACTTTCAAGTAAAATCAAAATTTCACGTATTTCTGTTTTACAATGATATATAAATCTGTTGAAAACTTAAGGTTCAATAAATATGCTATCTAAGTAACCACTGGAAAAACATCTAATATGTGATTTCGTGTTATTCTTGGACTTTCTAAACAAATTAAAAATAGCAGAATATAGGTCTTAAAATTTTTACTTTATTTTTTTCCAAATTTATTCAACATCAAGCGAATATTTTTTAAAAAGAAGTTTCATAAAATTCTTGAAAAAAGTAGCAAAACAGTGGTGGTTTGAATTTATAAAAGATTTTATTGTGTCAATATTAAGCCTAATTTATAAAAGTGCTGTTTTTATATTTTGATATCGTTTGAGTCCGATTTGAGCAGCCGGTAAGTAACATTTCGTTGGAATCGCCAAAAACGTAGATTTCGAATATAATATTTCTAAATTACTATTGCAAAATTAAAAATTTGTTATGCTTCTTATTTTATTCCTCATTACTACAAAGAACCCCCTTGTTGGCAAGGGTCGGTGACAGCGTCTGGCGATCCCTCATCTACGTGAGGTAGGAGGCGATCAAATGGGCACTGCCCAGTTGGCAGCTACTTTCTTGGTATAACATCCTGTATTTCGCATCGTCACAGCTTTCTGGCTGATGTTGGCAATTGTTAGCAAAATAGTGATCCTTGGGGGAGGTCAGAGAGCGTGAACGTCGAGTTGCTTTGCTTGTCTTTCCACTAGGAAACTAATGGAAAAACAGCGAAAGGAAAAGGCCGGAAGCTAGGAACAACGACCCTAGAAGTCTAATTACACAATTGCTTGTAACAAGTTGCGTTAGACTCTCTATAATTGAACTAAAAAGAGGTGCGACTACTACAAATTTTATTGAGTTTGAAGCTACTCAAAATTTTTTATAGAATTATATGATTCAATTAAATGGAGAATATTTGTTTCCAATATTTCTAGTTGCAAATTGTAAATATTATTCTTCTGGAAAGTTTTTTAACGAGTAAGGAAAATCTGAAAATCGGGGAAAAGTCAGGTCATTTTATTGGTCAGGGAAAGTCACGGATTTTGACAAAAATATTGCCAAAGTCAGATAGTTTATGTAAGAGACACTTAAAATAACTTTCAAAGATAATAAATTTGACATTTTTAAATTGTAATTTAAAATTGTTTTATTCCGTTTATAAAGGATTCTATGTTAAAAATGTATTTTCATTTCTACTTCCTTTTTTTGCAGTTGCTTCCCCATGATTATTATATTTTTAATTAATAATTTTATTATTTGGTTAGAAATTCAACAATTTTGTTAAAAAGTCATCCTTGTTGATTAACTATTCAACTTTTTCGTGAAAAATTCTTCTTTTTTATTTGAAAATTCATCTGTTTTAGTAGAAATTTCATCTTTTTGGATAAAAATGCAACTGGTTGGTTGAAAATTAATCTTCCTTGGTTGAGGATTCAACTATTTTGTTGAAAATTCGTCATTTTTTGCTGAATTTAACTGTTTTTTCTTTAAAATCAAAATCTTTTTTGGTTGGAATATCTATTATTAAATTATTCGTTGAAAATTTATCTTTTTTGTTTGAAAATCAAACTACTTGGTTGAAGATTGAACCACTTTGTTGAAAAATATATTTTTTTCTTTGTTGAAGATTCATCATTTTAGTTGAAAATTCATCTCTGATTGCAAATTCGTGCTTTTTGGTAGCAAAACTAATCTTCTTGGTTTGAAATTTCCCCTTTTAAAGTTAGAAATTCAACTGTTTCCTTGAAAATTACATTCATTGTTGAAGGTTTATATTTCGGGGTAAAAAGTTCAACTATTTCACAGAAAATTTAACTTTTCCATTTTTGGTTGAAATTTTGGTTTATTTTTCAGTTGAAAATTCAACTATTCTGTTGAAAATTTAATTATTTTGTTGAAAACTCCACTATTTGGTTTAAAATTGGACTATTTTGTGGAAAATTCGTTTTTCCTTGGATGAAATCTCAACTATTACTTTTGTTGTTCAGAATTCATCTTTTAGTTGAAAATTCAACTTTTTAAATTGAAATTTCAACTGTCTTCTAAAAAATTCGTATATTTTTTAAAAATCGTATGATCAACTTTTTGGTTGTAAATGCAGAAGTTTATTATTTCTTGTTCGGAAATTCGACTATTTGTTTGACAATTCATCTTTGTAGGTGGAAAATTCAAGTATTTTGTCAAAAATGCAACTATTTTGTTAAAAAGTTATCTTAACTGTTATTTAAGTTTAAAGTTCGTCCTTTTAGATTGAAATTCGTCTTTTATGGTAAAAAAATTTTTTTTTTAGTTGCAAATTTGAAGTAAATAAATTAAATTCTATGTTAAAAATGTTACAAGACGAAAATGCTGATCTTTATATATTAATGGTCAGGGAAGATGAAAAAATGGTAAGGGAAAAATGAGGAAAAAGTGAGGGAATTTTGAAAAAGAAGTTTTCCGGCCACCCTAATATATAATTAAATAATTATAATATAATATAATAATATAATAAATAATTGCGTGATCGATAACCAAGATTATAGAAAATGATAAGTATTCATTGCCTGGTTTGATAACTAATGCCTGGTGGCCTCTTCTTTTGCCGATAATCAGAACGTTACTATTTTAGTTGGTCATCAACGGCAAAGGGAAAAATGATACATTAATTCATAGATTTCCTCTTGAGAAATACCTTTTTCTATTATTATTCGTTTGATTACTTATATTTAGCAGTTATCCTGCTACAATTTTTAAAAGATAAAATCGAAAGCAGGCTTCACAGACCGATCCCTGTATCCCCTATTGGCCTATTGTACCCTATTTTCAGCTGTGGTCCCTGAACTCCCATATTTTCAAGATTTGGTCCCTATTTAGTACCCTTTTTTCAATTAATAGCTTAAACTTTTTTAATTAAAAAAAAATCGAGGCGTCCAAACCTTGCAATCTTTCGGTGTCGTAAATATTTTAGAATCTCTTCTTTACTATTCCTTATGACCCTCAAAGGATCTCTTGGAACTCATTATTGTCTCTTAAGCCTAACAAAAATCATTCTGGACAATTTAAAAATTGTAACTTTTGGACTTGAATAATTTTAAAATGCGAAATAAAAACACCGTCTTGTTGGTCTACATTTAAATCGTTTCAAATTGTACAATTTCAAAGTGAAATCCAAATATAAAAAAATCAAATATCAAAAGACGATTTCCAATTTAAATTGTTCAAAATGGTACGACTTCAAATTTGGTCTTAATGCTTCGGTAGTAATTTGAAATTGAAAGCTTTTGAATAATTAAATAATTTTTAATCGAATACGCTAAAAATTCAATAATTTTAGATAAGAAGGACACAGAATTATTTTTGTTTTCAAAATGTAAAATTTCATCTTGGAATTCAGTTTGTAAATAATCCGAGATTTGAAACATTTATAATTAACTTTAATCCATTATCATTGAAAATAAAAATCTTATTTTCTCCTTCAATGTTGGTGCACCTTTTTTTATCAATTTTTCAAAAAATTAGACTTGAGTCTTTTTTCTTTAACGAGTTGTGTATTCATCCTCAACGAATCTTCACGGTCCACTTCTATCTCAGTTCACTACAACGATAAAGTGGTTAACTATAACAGGTTTTTTTTTTGCACCAGTGATAGGCTTTAGGGCGTGTCCCCTTTGAAAAGTAATATTATAACCAACCACTGATTTTTGTAAAAACAAACAAAAATGAAATTATAGGTTAAAAAAGCTATACGAAAGTTGGCAGTGAACATAATCCTGTGAGATTGAAGAATGCCAATTTTTTGCAATATTCCTCTTTTAACTTTTTTCATCATTTGTGACTTAGCTGCAGTTGTCGCGAATATCGCTTACAGCACTTGGCAATTTGTCCTAAAATGTCAAACAGATAAAGAAGTATTTAATTACTATATATATATTTATTTTCTGTTATAAAAAACGCCATTCTACAACCAAGCGATTCGAGTTTACTTTATACAATTAGCTCAGAATTATGGACTAATCCCCTTTTTGCCCCTTTCAATTTGAAAATTCCCCTAAAACACCTAAAATCGAGAGTGTTGGCCCAATTTTCCTCTTTTCCTCCCTTTTTACAAGGTTTCGATTCATTTTTAAGAGTCATTAACATAAATTCAAGATATTCAACAACAATACGCTTTGAAAGAGATTGTTTTTGATGCTACCAGTTTCAGGTCTTTTCTAAACGGTTTATTTAATAATTTCCTTCAACTGAAGGAAGTTTTCAAGAAGATAATTACATACATTTTCAACCAGTTAATAAAATTTTCAACCATAAAAGATGAATTCTGAACCAAAAATATAATAGATGTTAATGTTCAACCCTGAAATATTAATTTCTAACCAAAAAGTTAATTTTCAGCAAAAAAACTGAATTTTCTACGAAAATAATTACATTTTTAACCCAAAAGGTCGAATTTTCAACAAAATAGTTACATTTGCAACCAAAGGGATGAATTTCCAACTACAATGATGAATCTTCAACCAAAAAAAAATTCCAACCAAAAAGACGAATTTTGTACAAAACAGTTGAATGTCAACCAGAAAGGAAGAATTTTGAACAAAGTGGTTGATTTATCAAGAAAATAATTAAATTTTCAACCAATTATGTAATCAAATTTTTAACCACAAAAGACGAATTCTTAAAGAAAATTCTAATGATTGATATTTCAACCAAAAAAGATTTTAATTTTGATTAAAAAATAGATGAATTCATAAAAAAAGACGAATTTTCAACAAAATACTTAGTTTCAAAATAGACTTTCCAACCAAAAGGAATGAACGTTCAACCAAAAATAGTCGGATTTTTTTATTGGGTTCTATTAATTCAGTTCGCATTTAAATGGAAAAATTGATGAGAATAAGGAATCAAAATCCATCTACTAATAAAATAACTTTTTTTTTATGTCATACGTGAGCATTTTTCAATCCTGTTGTTTTTCTATTTTCAATCTTTGATCTGCTTGAACTTTTTCTGATGTATTTTTATCAATAGAAAGTGTTGAATTGTTCAACAGAGATTTTTAAGTAGCTAAACAATTTTTTTTGTTTTTACACAAAAGTGACTTGACTTGCTAAAGAAAAAGGTGCTACTGTTAGAGGGGACTTTCGTGTAACATTCACAAAATACCCATATAATATAAAAAGTTTTTAATAATATGTAAATGAAATCCCCTTTTAATCTCCTTTTTCAGAAAAAAATCCCTTTTTTACATCAATTGAACTACTGAACCGCTATGATCCCTGGGAGTAGTTTAACTTTTCGATTACCTTGTGTTATAATAAATACTGTATTTTATATTTTGTTAATAAATATATGAAGAGTAAGCGAACAAAACGTGATAAATAAATTTGTTGAAAAAAATACAGATAATAATTGTTTCTGTATGTTTGGAATATCATGAATTCGATTATCAAATTTAAGTTGGCGAACAAAATTTTTTTTTCTCGATAAATTTATATAAATAGAACATAAATAATCAGTGAAATATGCCTTTACTGAATCACAAGTTAACGTTGCCGATTGCGGTCTCCTTTTTTTAACTTACACAGATGGCACTGTAATATTAAAAGAAAGTAAAACCGAAAATAAATTCAAATAATCAACCTAAAAGTCTGATTTAATAATATCTCTAATACTATTCGTCCGAATACTAAACAAAATTTTTCGTAAGGATAAGTGAAAAACTCCTGAAAGTTTTCATTTAAAAAATGCAGGGTTTCGCATATTCCAGGACAAAGAGTTAATGCCCTTTCTGAATAGTTGAAATACGCGGATCGGTTTTTTCAAAAGATTAATATGACTTCTCTTCCAAATTGGCAAGGAACAAAAAAATAATTTCTTATTTTCAAAATAAATATCCCTAATTTTATTTTCCAACTTTGAATCTCTTGATGGATAAGTAATTGAAAGCTTTAAAAATCACTGCTAATATTGTAAAGCGTATAGAGTTTACCCCATTGGCATGTACTTCTAGGATAGTGAAAAGAAAAGAACCAACGAATACTTTTTCAGATACCCAGAGATGAATTATTTAACATGACCCTTGCCTCTTGCATTCTCTTGGAGGTTCTCCCAAACTACAGCATCCCTCTTTAGTCATGTCTAGACAGCTTGAAATTAAGCTCGTTACCCATGAAATATGAAGGGCACTTTTGAAGTAAAATGCAGAAAATTTCCTTTCTTGACAATTTTTATTCGCTCAACTTTAGAGGAAAAGAAATGTTTAGTCCTTTTGAAGATTAGCAATAAGTGTCGCCTTCAGACTCTTCTTCTATTTACCTCTTTTCTAATTTCTTGAAGAATTCCTATTTTCAACATTTTTGCGATGAAAGTTAATTTTCTTCAATTGAAAAGTCTACTATTATATTTTTGGTTCAGAATTGATCACTTTTGGTTGAAAATGAACTCTTTTTAATTGAAAACTCTACTGTAATATTCTTGTTTCAGAATTCACCTCTTTTGGTTAAAAATTTAATTTTTTTGTTGCAAAATAAAACTATTTTGTTTAAAAGCCATCTTTTTTAGTTGAAAAATACAACTACTTCATTAAAAGTTGAACTACTTTGTAAAAAATAAATTTTTTAGTTGAAAATTCAATTGTTTTGTAGAAAATTCACCTTTCTGGCTTGAAAATTTCACAGTTGGGTTGACATTTTTTTTCTGCCTTGACTGAAAAATCTTTCTTAGTTGTAAAGTTACCTTTTTAGTTTGACAATTCATCTCTGTTGGTTAAAAATTCAAATGTTTGGTTGAAGATTAATCTGTTTTGTTTGAGGATTCAACTATTTTGTTGAAAATTTCTCTTTTTAGAAATTTGACCTTTTTTGATTGAAAATGTTGAAAATTTATATTTTCGGGTTAAAAATGTAATTGGTTTGTGGAAAATTAGGCTTTTTGACGTGCAATTTGAATATTTTGACAGAAAATGCAACTGTTTGGTTCAAAAATGGTTAAAATGCCCTTTTGAGATAAAAATTAATATTTTTGTGCTGAAAATTCAAATTTTTCAAAAATTCATTTTGTCAGGTTGAAAATTAACGCTTTTGTTATTAAAATTCATTTTTTTGGGTAGAAAATGTAACTGTTTTCTAAAACATTCCTATGTTTCGCTTGAAAAATCAGACATTTGTTGAATCATTTTTTCTTCCCTAGTTGGAAATTCAACTACTGTTGAAATTTCGTCTTGTTGGTTTGAACATTTGTTTTTATAGGTTGAAAATTCAACTATTTTATTAAAAATTCAACTTTTTTGTTAAAAATTCGTCTCTTTTCAATAAATTTCAATAAACAGAGCAGTTCGGTTGAAAATTCATCTTTCTTGGTTTACAATGAACTTTTTTGTCAAAAATTCATGTTTTCGAATTAGAAAGCTAAATTATTTCTAACAAAAAATCTACTTTTTAGCAAGAAAACTCAACTTTTTTGTTGAAAATGCAACATATAACGTCTTGAAATCTTAGGAATATAGTACCTACATTAATTTTATTTGCTTAAAAATTTATTCCCCTATTTTCGTAAAAAAAGTCACCCTATTTCTCCTGTTTTGAGAGCATTTTCGACTGTGAAGTCTGATATACTTGACTACAAATAATTCTTGCTAAAAAAAACCCTGTTTATGTTCTGAACATTCTTTCGGGTTCGAAATACAATAATTGCAGTTTGAAGTTGAAAGTTTTGTAGGGATCCTCAGCATTTCTATTCTATTTTTTTTATATCGACAATATTCCAGACTCGAAATTGGATTCCAATATCGTTCTTGAGTTGAATTATTTGGGATTTTACCGCATTCATACATCATTCAATCTATTATCTGTAGACAATGTCTAGACGATTCGCAAGCGCAACCACTTTAGAATCCCATAGAGAACACGGGAATTTATTTGGCGACCGGAATTTCCGCTCTCGACTCTATCTACTAGACCGAACCACCCCCAACTCCAACAGACGAACCCGTCTCGCCCAAAAGTTTTGGCCAGCCGTCAGGTTCAATACCAGACGGCGAAAGTCATTCCAACTCTTTGAAAACAAACTAAAACAAAACCTCTGTTTCTCTCTGAGAAATAAAAATTTAAGCTTCTGTTGTATTTTGAGCTACAAGTTAAAAAAAACAGGGTGGCCGTAGGTCAGGAAAAACCTGGAAAACAGGGGAAAAGGTTAGAGAATTTGAAAAAAAAACTTCCAAACGTCAGGGAACTTCTATAAAAGGCACTTTAAATAACTGCCGAGGATAATAAATTTACAAAAAAAATTAATTTGAATTTGATTGATTTATTTTTATTCTTTAATTTGAGTTTTATTCAGTTTATAAAAGATGTTATGATAAAAATATTGCAAGATTAAGACTCTGGTCTTTGAATATTATTGGTCAGGGGAAATGAAAAATTAGATAAAAATTAGGGAATTTTGAAATAGAAGTTTTGCGGCTACCCTGATTTAATATCCTTGTTATTTGCCTTGTACATATTTCTATTTCTATTTATTTTTTTGCAATAGCTGCCACCTGACGTTTATATTTTTTTTACATTATTTGGTTCAAAATTCAACAATTTTGTTAAAAAGTCATTCTGTTTGGTTCATAATTCAAGTGTTTTTATGAAAATTCTTCTTTTTGTGTTGAAAGTTTAACTATTTTATTAACCTTTTGTTGATAATTAATTTTTATGTGTTGAAAATTCAACTGACATCTTCCTTTGTTGGAAATAGAACTAATTTTTTGAAAATTCGTTTCTTTTGTTACAAATCCTGTTTAATTCTTGTTCAAAATCTGTTTTAGTAGAAATTTCATCTTTTTTGGATAAAAATGCAATCGTGTGGTTCAAAATTAATCTTCTATGGTTGAGGATTAAACTATTTTGTTGAAAACTCGTATTTTTTGGTTGAATTCAACTGTTTTACATATAAAATTAAAATCTTTTTGGTTGATATATCTACTATTACATTATTCTTTGAAAATTCATATATTTCGTTGAAAGTTGTTCATGGCTTTGGTTGACAATTTGACTATTTTGTTGAAAATTGTTTTTTTTTTTTGGTTGAAAATTAATTTTTATATGGAAAATTTAACTTTTCCATTTTTGGTTGAAAACTGATCTTTTTTTGGTTCAAAATTGTTTTTTTTTCGTTTATAATTTAACTGTTTGTTTGAAAATTCACGAATGTTCTTAAAAATTCATCTTTTTGGTAGAAAACTAATCCTCTTGGTTGAGAGTAGACTTTTTAGTTTTAAAATCGATCTCATTTGGTAGATTTTGTGGTTGAAATATCAATTATTACATTTTTTGCTGAGAATCTCTTTATATAATAATATATATATATATATATATATATATCTTTAAATAATAATATATCTCTTTATATATAATCCCTTTTGTGAAAAATTGGACTATTTTGTTAAAAATTAGTTGTTTTTTTTTGTTGAAAGGTAATTTTTTTCTATAAATTTAACTTTTACGTTTTTTTTAGAATTCATTCTTCTAGGTAGAAGATTAGACTCCTTTGTTGAAAATTTAATTATTCTCTTGAAAATCCAACTGTTTTGTTGAAAATTCGTCCTTTTGGATTGAAAATTCATTTTTCATGGTAGAAAAATTATCTTTTTTGGTTGAATCAAATATAAAAATTTGAAATTTTAATCATGATATTTTATTGTTTTATTCCGATAATAATAGATTCTATGTCAAAAATGTTACAAAAGTTAAATGCTGGTCTGTGAATGCTAATGGTCAGAGAAAATAAAATATTGGTCAGGGGGAAAAAATGGTATGTTTCATAAAATATTCAAGTCTTATTAGTCGCATTAAGTTTCTGATAAGAGAAATAAAAATAAATGAACTCCAAGATAGTAAAAAATAAATTAACTTTCTGGGATATTGCAGAAAGATTCTCATGGTATAACTTCTCCTTTGAGTTTAAAAAAGAGCGACGAAGGTTGCCAAAAAATTAGGAAAGCGAGTTCAACGGACCTTAACGTTTTAGCAAATACATAGGCGATGCGGTTATTCCGAGGAGCATTTTATGTGGATGAATGGCTAGTATTTTAAAAGTTTATAGAACTTTTCAACTATAAAATTTCTTGCCAAAAATGTACTTTCTCAGTAAAAAAAAAAGTAATTTAAATGTAGTAAAATAATATTTTCCACACAATCAAGAATATCAGAAGGGAATGTGAACTGAATATTACCATAAATGAATATTCCGTCTGCTAATTAGATAGTCCATGCATTGTTTAAAACGTTTATCCAGATGAACCAATTTATTTTTAGAGCCAATTTATCAAGTCCGGAACAGTTCTTATTTAATGTCATCGCGTGCAGATCACATGGGAATTATGAGGGCAAAAATGTCTAGAATTACTTTCATTAACCCTAACGTTCAGAGAATAATTAATTATTTAGGTTGAAAAAGTATGTCACTCGAGTTTTTATGCGACTCAAAATGGTATTCTCATTTTTATTGTGTATTTAGTCTTTGGAATAAATCTTATCTCGAGGTGAAATATCGACCTCTCATATTGAAATCTTCAGCAGTGGCATAAAGACATTCTGATGACCTTTTGTCAATCTAAATTCAAATTGTTATCAATTGCATTAATTGGTAATAAAAGAAAAAATTAAATCAAATAATAAACAATAAAATAATAAATAATAATAATAAAATTAATTAGTCTGCGAATCACTAAAAAACCAAAGTTAAACAGATTTAGTAGTACCTTGTAATATTGGTATATAATAAATAAATAAGGGGGCATTCACAAATTACGTTAGGTGTTTTTCTGAAATTTTCAACCCCCCCTTCCCCATATAAGAAACCGTGAGATTTGCTCTGACCCCCCCCCCCTATCTGACAATTATAAACTTAGAAAATATAATGTCTTAATAATAATAATAAGTATTTAGTTTTACAAACGTACGATTTTAGAATTTCTTTAGGGCCTAAAATGTTGCGTAGTTCGGCACTTTATTTTCAAAGCAAAATGTACAGTTTTGTTGCCTAATATTTTGAAAGTAATAAAAATGAACTTCAATGTTTATTTAAACTATTATTTTCTAGTCTATAAATTATTTAAATTCCTAAGAATCACACACATTCCTTTCGGTTCAAAATTCAACTGTTCAACAATTTTATTGAAATATTTAGTCTACTGGTTTGAAAATTCATCTTTTTTGTAGAAATGACATCTTTTTGGTTAAAACTGCAATAGCCCGTTTCGGTTGAAAAACTATTGGGTTCAAAATTCAACTGTTTTATAGAAATTTCTTATTTTCGGCTCCAAAATTCAACAATTTGGTAGAAACTCTACTATCTGGTGGAAAGCTGAACTAATTTATTAAAAACTTATTTTTTTAGTTAAAGATTCATCATTTTAGTTAAAAATTTATTTCTTTGAATGAAAATTTATTTATTTTCAAGTGAAAATTTAAATATTCTATTTTTGGTTAAAAATGTATCTTTTTTAGTTGAAAATTCAATTATTTGGTAGAGAATTCAGGTATTTTGTTAAAAGCTCGACTTGTTTGGTAGAAAATTATTCCTCTTGGTTGTAAATTTAACTATTTGGTTGAACATGTATGTATTTTGTTGAAAATTAATCTTTTCTGGTCGAAAATAAATCTTTGTTGTTAAAAATGCCACTGGTTGGTTGAAAATTAATGTGTTTCATTTGATTAACTGTCTTTTTCTTATTTCAAATAAAAATGTTGTTGGTTGAAATATCAGCTATTACATTTTTAGTTGAAAATTCATCTTTTTAGGTTGAAAGTTGAACTTCTTTATTAAAAATTCGTCTCTTTAACTTGATAATTCAACTATTTGGTAGAAAATTCAACTATTTTGTTGAAAATTCGTTTGTTTAATTGAAAATGTATTTTTTAATGCCGATTTAACTATTCCATTTTGAGTTGAAAATTGATCTTTTTTTAGTTTCAAAATTCAACTATTTGGTTGGAAATTTATGAAATTTGTTGAAAATTCAACCATTTGATTAAAAATTTAAGTATTTGGTTGATAATTTAATTATTTGGTTGAAAATTGAATTACTTCATTGAAAATTCGTGTTTTGATTTAAAATTAATTTTTTATTTTAAAAAGTAACTATTTTTTTTTAAATTCAATTTTTTGGTTGAAATTAATTTTTCTGATGAAAATCAACTTTTTACTGAAAATTCGCCTGGGTAGATTTTTTTAAGTTAAACATTTGTTTTTTAAATGACAATTAAAGTATTTCCTTATGGGTTAAAAATGGATATTTTTTCGTGAAAAATTCAATTTTTTGTAGAAAATTCATGAAATTTGTTGAAAATTCAACTATTTGATTAAAAATGTAAGTATTTTATCGAAAATTCATCAATTTTTTGTAGAAAATTAATCTTGGTTAAATATATATATTTATTTGGATTCGGTTAATTCAATTATTTTTTGGAAAATGCGACTGTTTTATAGAAAGCTTCTTTTTAATTTTTGTTGAAAAGTCGTCTTTTTCGTTTGAAAATTTATTTATTTTGGTAGAAATGTAATCTTTTCTGGTTAAAAATGTAACTGCTTGGTTGAAAATGAATATTTTTTTGTTAAGAATTCAAATATTTTGTTGAAAATTCCTTTGTTTGGTTAAATTCAACTGTTTTTTATTTAAAATAAAAATCTTCTCTTGGTTAAAACATCAATTATTACATTTTTTGTTGAGCATCCATCTTTTTTGGTTGAAAATTCAACTATTAATTTTACGAAAAAAGTTTAGTTGGTAAAATGTACTAGGATTCGATGGGGGGGGGGGGGGGGGTCGAAACTTACGGACCTTCACAAAGGAGAGTACGTAGGTTCAAACATTCAGAAAAGAACTTTACGTAATTTATGAATGGCCCCTTATTCGATTCTCAAAGATCAAAACTATTTTTTTATTCTCATCGAATAATAAGATTTTTTAATTTGACTAAAATAGTGGTGAAATTTGTATTGAAAAAAAATTCAACAAGGGTTCTTTGAAATACATCAAAGTAAAAATTGACGTGCATTCTTCATGAGATTAAAGGACCCGGATTCAATGGTTCGACCTCCAAGGTCCATAGTATATAAAAAGAAGCAAAAAGGGCAAAAAAAAAAAAAAAAATCTTGCATCGTCAGTTCTCCTCTCGTTTCTCTCGTCTTGTACAAGTTCAGTGGTATCGAGCGTAATGTAGGATGTTGGGCGCTTGCGCGTTTTTAGTACGACATTTTCATCCTTACACCCAGCACCGCAGTCTTTCGAAAGTCGTAAATTTTCTGTTTGAAATTGTCATTTAAAAAAAGTCGACGATTACAAAACTCGAAAATCCCATGTCTTTCACTCCAGTGATAAATTTTCCTGAAATCGTGAAAAATGACGAAAATTTCTATCAGGAAAAGGTTTTTCATTGACCCGAAGGACGAAAGATTCGTCCATGCGCGATCATAGTTGGTGTTGGTTTTGTGAAGTTAAAAAATATGTCAATCTTTCAATTTAAAATTTGTAAAGCCTTGTGATATATGTGACAGTTAAAAATTCGGTAGTTTATTATTTTTTTTCGGATTTGAAAAATTGATTCTTTAACATTTGTATTTTCTTACGTGGGTGTGAAGGCCAATTCGTACTTGGCAAAAGATCTGTTTTGGATGATCATAGAGACATGTGATTACATTAATTCATAATATATAGATATATAAGAATCACTTGGTATTCTATTCTTATTTATGAAGAATATAAATTTCTATTTAAAAAAAAATTTTTATTCTCTATATTTTGAGTTTGTTAAAGTTATAAAAGACTAGGGGGCCACCCATAAACTATGTTACCAATTTGAGCGGTTTGAAAATCACTTTCGTATTTCAGACTTCACACTGTTTCCCCTATTCCCCTCTTATACCTTTCTTCAAGAATTCCTCTTTTCCCGTATTTAAAAGAAATTTTCCCTTTTCATCGCTTTTTCGCATAAATGTGAGCTTAACGAATAGAACCCAGTAAACAAATCTAACTACTTTTTGTTAAAAATTCATTTTGTTTTGTTTTGTTAAAGATTAAACTCTGGTTGAAAAGTGAACTATTTCGTTAAAACTTTTTTTTTCTCTTGGTTGAAAAATAATAATTTACCCTTCTTACAAGGAAGGGTATCGAAGTGTCAGTCACCGATTTCAATGAAACTTCGCTATGTTGTAGAGGACAAAAAAATATGAAAAACATATATTTAATTTTCGGCCGATAAAAATTTTTATGGGGTGAAAAGCACTCCTTAAGTTCACCGCCGATATTATTTACAGCATTTTGATTTTCGGGGGTTGCATCCCTTATGCTTTATAAGAGTAAAAATGTTTTTTCCCCAAATTTTTGCTCTGTAAAAATGTCAAAAACAATCAAATATTTACAAAAATAATTTTATTTTATCGAAAATCAAATTTTAAAGTTGACGTGTTTCAGGGTTTTTCACAAAAGTACATTTACAAAATGCAACTGTTTGGTTGAAAAATCTTATATTTTGTTGAAATTTCGTCTTTTTTGGTAGAAAGTTAATCTTGTTGGTTGAAAATCCATCTTTCTGGTTGAAAATTCAACCACTTTGGTAGAAAATTGAACTGCCTGGTAAAAAATCAAACTATTTTAAAATTTACCTACTTGGTAGAAAATTACCTTTTTTGTTGTAAATTCATATTTTCGGATTGAAAATTCAACTGTTTTGTAGAAAATTCGTGTATTTTGTTGAAAATTCGCCTTTTATGGTAAAAAAATTTTTGTTTGTTTGAAAATTCATCGTCTTGATTGAGGATTCAACTATTTTGTTAAAAATTCGTCTTTTTGGTTGAATTTAAATGGTAGAAAATTCGGTTCTTTTTTGTTAAAAATTACTTTTTCCAACCCAGAAATGTAATTATTCCATTTTTGGTTGAAACCTTATCTTTTTTTAGTTGAAAATTCAACTATTTTGTTGAAAATTCATCTTTCTTCATTAAAAATAAACTTTCTTGTTGAAAATTCATCTTTTCGAGTGTAAAGGTCAACTTTTTTTTAACACATTCGACTTTTTAGCTTGAAAACTTAACTCTTTTGTTGAAAATTCATATTTCTTGGTAGAAAATTAATCTTCGCAGTTGAAAATTCATCTTTTTAGGTCAAAAATTCAGACATTTGTTTAAAAATTCAACTATTTTGTTGGAAATGTAATTATTTTGTTGAAAACTCAACATTTTTGTTAAGTAATCTTTTTTGGTGATTAAGGACAAGATTACTGTCGTTAGCGAGGCATGGTGGGCGGAGGGGTCAAATATAGCCAAAAATTGATAACGTAGTTTATTGCTGGCCCGTTTTTTTATCTGTTTGAACTTGATAAAATGAATCAAATTTCCTATGCTAGTAAAATGTTGGAACGTGATTTCCAAAGTTGAGCAATACAAAAAAATAAATTGTCTCCATGGCATCCTCGATTCCGGAAATGGTAAAAGGAGCGAGAAGGCGTTCAGGTTTGCCTGTAAGAGTTTGGAATGGTCCCGGAAATGTGACAAGTCATGTAAATAATTCTGAATCGAGAATTCGTGACGAAGGAATAGATTCAGGTCATTCCTCGGAATGCACAACACCCACAGGAGGTTCTCCACCTCCGAGACAAACCAGAACCTCAAATATTTCTGCATTAATTGCCGCATCTCGAGCTAAGTTGGAAAACGACAGGTAGATTTTAATTTCACCCTCGAAGGTTTTTTCAGTCTGCTGAAAGATTTTTACACGTTTCTCAAGTTTATTTAAAGAATCATTTGAGAAGAATCTACATAATTTAAAAAAAAATTATATAAACTAAAAAGGGTATTTTTTCAATTCTGAATACAAAAAAAAGTAATTTAGCTTTAAGTATGAAACCGGAAAATACTAGCGAGAATACGATGGCCCCAACGGATATCGTAGCTATCTCCTCTTTCCGGTTCAGATTCTATTTTTATAAGACTGAAGAATGCATACCAGCTATTTTTGTTTTATGGAAAATAAACTTTGGTTATTAAAATAATCGATGTGTATCATTATTTTAATAATATGTTCTGCTTTCATTTTGACGTTTTTTCAGAGTATTTTTGATATAAGTAGATTTTAAGATGCTTGTAGATGGTAATTTTTATTCCTTTCGAATTTAATTATTAAAAATTTAATTTTTTTTTGGGTTTCAGAATCAGCAGTAGCAGAACGTCCAGATTATTGCGAAGTAGATCCGGCACAGACTCACCAAGATCTTTGGATAGTGTAAGGACGAGACAAGTTTTCAGCCCCCTCAGGCCCCCGCGAAATGTAAGAACCTATTTTTGTTTCAAAATATTAACTATATTTATTGCTTAATTTTCAATTTTCAAATTTCGATCGTTTTACTACAGTGCACCATGGTGGCAGAAGGTCAGGGAAAACCTGGAAATTAGGGAAAACAGGAGACTTTTTGGGCAGGGAAAGGCAGGGATTTTGAAAAAATGGCAAAAGTCAGGGCATTTTTGTAAGAAACATTTTAAGTAACTGTCATGAAATATCAGGGCGGACACACTTTATTCACTTTCTAAAATGAAAAGATCATTTTAGTAACTTTTTTTTGGTTGAATAAATTAACCCATGGTCTATACCTATTTCTGAATCTTCTTGAATTCTTTTGAAATATTTTCGTGTATTTTAAACGATTTCAAGAAATTTTTAATAGATTTCAATAATTTGAAGAAATTATAAAGGTTTTGAATGATTTTAGGATATTTTTAAAAATCCCAAGAACTTTTCAAGAGTTTTAAAAAGATTCAAGGGATTTCAAAAGATTTCAAAGGATTTGAAATATTTTAGGATATTTTAAAAGATTCCAAGGATTTTTGAATAGATTTCAATAATTTGAATGTATTCCAAAGGATTTTCAAGATTTTAGGATATTTTTAAAACATCCAAGGAGCTTTCAAGAGCTTTACAAAGTTTCAAGGGATTTCAAAAGATTTTATGGGAATTCGAAAGATTTCCAAGAATTAAAAATTTTTTGGGTATTTCAAAAGATTTCACGGCATTTTCAATTAATTTTTAAATTTTCAAGGACTTCTCAAGGATTTGAATGATTTTAAGGGAGCTAAAAATTTTTTCATCGGGTTTTAAATAATTGTAGAAGATATGGAACAATTTTATAGCAGCTATGTATGAGGTTTTAGGATATTTTAAAAGATTTCAAGGGATTTTAAACTCACGGTATTTAATATACATTTTTCAAGATTTCACGAAATATCAGATTTCATGTAATTTGACAGGATTTTATAATATTTTAATGGATTTCAAAGAATTTATTCACAAGAATTAAGGGATTTCATAGGATTTTCAAAGAGTTTTAAATATTTTAAAGTATTTCAAAAGATTTTTAAGAATTTACCAGATTTTAGGATATTTTGAAGTTGATTTCAATAAGTTGAAGTGAGTCCAAAAAATTTTTTAAGTTTTACGGTATTTTTTAAAATTCCAAGGAATTTGTCAAGAGATTCACAAATTTCTAAAAGATTTCAAAGGATTCGAAATATTTTAGATTTTTTTTTTTAAATCTCAAGAACTTTTCAGGAGCTTCAAAAAATTTCAATAGATTTCAAAATTTTTTAAAGGATTTGAAATATTTCAGGGAATTTCTACTTGATTTTAATAATTTGAAGGGATTTTAAAGGGTTTGAAATATTTTCGGGGTTTCAAAAAGACTCCAAGGCATTTTCAGGAGATTTTGAAAGATTTTAATGATTTTAAGGGATTTGAAAAAATGTTAATGAATTTTCTAGAGTTTCGGAAAATATGGAATGATTTTATAGAACCTATAAGGTTTTATGCTATTTTTAAAGATTCTAAAGTTTTTTTATGAGATTACCGATGATTTCAATGATTTTAAGGGATTTTAAAAGCTCTCAAGGTATTTTAATCCATTTTCCAGGATTTCTGGAAATTTCGCCAGATTTCATAGAATTTCAGGGTTGTGAGGGGTTTCTTAGGGTTTCAAAGATTTGGAGAGATATTCAAATATTTTTTTGCAATTCATTTGAATTTATTTGGAACTCGCCCTAAATTCTAATTATGTAATTTATCCTGAATTATTTGTTATTCTTTTGATTTCTTTGGAATTCTCTTGAGTTTTTTTAGTTCCCTTGAATTTTTCTAAATTGATTTCAAACTTACTGAATTCAATGCATCTTTTTCATATTTTTTTATTGTTTTCAGTTCACTTGAATTTTTGTATTCACCTTGAATTTTTATTAATTTTATTGAATTCTTCTCATTTCCCTTAAAATCCTCTAAATTCACTTAAATGTTATTGAAATCAATGGAATTTTTTGAAATTTTTCCAGTTCATTTGAATTTATTTGAATTTAACTTGAATTGTTTTTAAGTCCTATGAATATATGAAAATGAAGTTTTTCGGACACCCTGTTTCTAGCAATGATGGGTCTTAATTTTTCAAAAGTGTAAACATTTTCGAAAAATTGAAAAGCAGAACTATTATTTAAAATTTAATCTAAAACAAATTGTTTTTATCCAAGGTCCAATCGCCAAGTTTGGATTCTGGAGATGAAGGAAGCCTTCGGCTGGAGCGTGGAACGTACCAGCATATGTTCCAGGACATCGTCTCTATCAAGACTATGCTCTTGAAACTAAAGAGGGTTCTTCAGGAGGTAAGTCTCCGAAATGTGTTTGCATCATACATTTTCTGTTATAAATGTTTTGTTTTGAAGTTGCACACATTTTCTGATTTTTTCACATAAATATTTATATTTATGTTTTTCTTTTGCATTTATATTTATGTTTTTCGTTTCTCACATTAACACGCTTTTTTCTGTTCTTGTATTGTTTTTTGGTCCTCCTACGTTTTGTCTTTCAAGTCAGGAGAGAACGGTTTGACGAGGGTACGTTTTGTTTGATTTGTTGTATACATTTTGCTTTATCATTATCATACTTTTTTGCTTGTCATTATAATTAAGTGAAAGTATAATTCGAGAAATCTAACGTTTTTGTGTTCATTGCAGGCAGAAACTCTCAACCCATTCGATAATTCTTTAAAGGTCAGTATTTTCTCGATTAGAGAGTTTAAATTTGATATTTATAATGAAATTAAATGTTAATAATAATTTTCGTAATTTCAGAATGGTCTCTTCTACAACCTGAACGAGGAGGGAACGACTGATACTAGCACATCTCCTAGTAGTGTGAAAGACAACGTTAGTGACGAATTAACTGATTTAAGAAGGCAGGTGGTTTTCTTGCAAGGTCAAGTGGAAGATAAAGATCGGACGATACAGTTGCTTCAGGTAACTAATTAATCATAATCATCCACAAGTGTTTACAGCTAATTTTTGTATTCCTGTTTTTTTTTTAATTGGTTCGTGTTATTGTTTTAAGTTTAGAAGTACATAAGTGTAAAAAGAAAGTAATGTTAAATTCATAATGTATGAAATTCTTTGAAATTGTACAATAAAATGAAATGAATCATTGGAAACAAATATTTATGACATATTTGACGTTTAACTTACCATGTTTCTGTGATTTTGTTTTTCAGTTGATAAATTTTCATTGTTTTATGACTTAAACTACTTGGAATGAAGAAAAAGGCTTTATCCGTTTTCACTTCTGATATTAGTCTCAGTCAAAATTATTAAATAAGTTGTTAAAATCTATTACAATTATAATTATAATTTTTTATTTCAAGCAGGAGTGGAGTCTTTAACCTTTTTAGTTTATTATATAAAAAGTCAACACCATTTTTTTTAGCATATTCCCTAAATTCCTTAAAATCTCAGAATTCCTTCAATTCTGTGAAATCCTTGAATTTTCTAAATTCTTAAAATGTTCTACATTCCCGAAATTCTTTGAATTCTCTTAATTCTTTGCATATTCTGAATTCCTGAAATTCCTTGAATTCTCTATATTCTTTAATTTCCCTGGATTGTCTGAACTCCTTCGATTTCATAAATTCCTTGAATTCCCCTCATGTTCTGAAATCCTTGAAATTATTTGAATCTCCTGAAATCCTTGAAATCCTTGAATGTTATGTAATTTCTGAATTCCTGAATATCTCTGAAATCCTTGAATTCCCTTGAATATCCTGAATTCCTTGAATTCTCTGAATTCTTTAAATTCTCGGAACTCCTTCAGTTCTCTCAATTTCATGATTTCCATGAAATCCTTTAATGCACTGAAATTCTCTGAATTCCTTGAATTTCATAAATCTTCATAAATCCTGGAAATTTTATGAATTCCCTGAAATCCTTGAATATTCTGAATTCTTGAAAATCTCTGAAATACTTGAATTCCCTAAATACCCTGATTTTCTTAAATATTCGGAATTCTCTGAATTTACGAAATTCCTTGAATTCTTTGACTTCCCTGAATCTTCTGAACCCCTTCATTACCTTCAATTTCATGAATTCCTTGAATTCCCTTAATATTTTTAAATTCTCTGAATTTCCTGAATTTCATAAATGCACTGAAATCCTTTAAATGTTCTGAATTCCCTGAAATCCTTGAATTTATTGAATATTCTGAAATCTCTAAATCCCTGTAAATTTCTGAAATCCTTGAATTTCTTAAATGTCCTGAATTTCTTGAATATTTGGAATTCTCTGAAATGCTACAATATTCTGAATTCCTGAAATCTTTGAATGCTATGAATCCGCTGATGTTCTTGAATATTCTGAATTCCTGAAATGCATAGAATTTTCTGAATTCTCTAAACTCTTTCAAATCCTTGATTTTCATCAATTTATTGAATACCTTTAATGCTTTAAAATCCCTTAAAACTCTGGATTCCGTCAATATCCTGAATTTTCTAAATTCCGTGAATTCCTTAAATTCCCTGAATGCTTTTAAATCCCTTAAATTCTCTGATTTCCCTGAATTCCTGGAATATTCTGAATTCCTGAAATTTCTGAATCTCCTGCATTCCTGAAATGCTCAGAATTTAGAATATTTCAGGGAATTCTGTAAAGTTCCTGAATTCCTGAACTGTTTTGAATTCTTTTAAATTTCTGAATTTCTCTGAATTCCTGAAATATTCTGGATTCCTTCAATCCTTCTGAATTCTTTGCATTATTTTGAAGTCCTTGGAATTCAGGGAATTGTCAGAAATTTCACGAATTCAAGGAATTCAGAGGATTGAGGGAATACCGCGAATCCCAAGGATTTAAAAATAATGCAAGGAATTTAGGAAATTTATGCGACTTAAAGTAATTCATATGATTTAGAGAATTTACATGAATTCAGAAGATTTCGAGGAAGTTAAAAGATTTCGAAAGGATTTTTAAGAGTTTAAGAGTATTCCAAGTAATTTAAAGGAATACAAAAGAACACATAGAATTTAATGATGGGAAAACTATTCAAAGGAATGAAACATTCAAAATTACTAATTTGATACTGATACATATTTAAAATTGAACTACTTCACGTATAATAATTTTAAATTGAAATTCTCCACAATTGAAATATGCCGGAAGAGCATATTAAGAACTAAATATTTTTGAGGTAGCTTTCCTTTTTTCCAAGCCCCTTTCCACAATAATATGTAAAAATATTTAAAAATTTGGCATACCAAATCAAACAATGTCTTATAAACTATTTTTTAAATTGATTAAACTGTACAATATAAAATTTGAATCATAGTAATCTTGTTTTACATTGGCATATTATTAATTGGCAATGCAAAGTTTCCCGCGGGCTGTAGCGCGCGTATAATTCCTATTAATTATTAATCATTTTATGCTGTCTTAACTTGTTTTTAATATATTTTTTGAATGATTTTAGTTGCAAATGACGAAGCACCAGGGTCTGAATGGCGTAGATTCTCAATTAAAAACTCCTCCTGGCCAAAGTGAGCTCAAAGAAACTTGCAATGCGACCACGCAAACAGAAAAGGTAAAGATTATTTTTTTAAATTTATCATTTAAATTCAGTTTACGTGAAAAATGGCAACGAGACCAGGAAATCCTTTTCTATCTTTTTATTTATGTAATTCTGAATAATTTTCTTTACAGATACGCCCAGTCTCAGCAGGACCTGGGATGCTGCAGTCACTCCCTCAAGATGGTGGCATGGGGCCTCTCGTTAGGTGAGTTTTGTATATTAAAATTATTTTTAAAACAAGAATCATCAAAAGAGAACATTTCTAAATCCTAAAATCCTGGATATTGCTTTCATTCTTAAACTTTATTCAGAAACACGTCCTTGTTCCCACACGCGGAAGTTGTTGCGTTCCAATCACCGATTTTGAAAGGCGTAAATGATAAATTGTTTCATTAACTCGTGAATTATCAGGGTGGCCACTGACCGGGGAAAACGGGAATTAGCTTGGAATTTTAAGCACGGGGAAAAAGCCGGGAATTTTACATATTTGTTTTTACTTCTGTCATACATATCGTCTAGCTCTTCGAAAAATGTTCTTATCAAAAATTTATATTTCTAGATCCTGGGTCACAAAAACGCGAATATCTCCTAAACGATCGACAAAATGTGCCCTTTTCTTTCGGAATGACACAGTTTATATTCTGAAATAACACCAGTTACTTCCTTGTCCAGAATTTTCACTGCAGTTTATTAAGACATACTTTACACTCTTTTACCTATTCCCCTCTTTTCCACATTTTTTAATGAGTTCCTCTTTTTCCCCCTGTTTTCAAGAAAATTTCCCTTTTTCTCGTTTTTTCGCTTAAATGAGAACTGAATTAGTGGAACCCAATAAGACAATTCAACAGTTTTTGGTTGATAGTTAATTCTTTTTAATTAAAAAGTCTAGTATTATATTTTAAATTCAGAATTCATCTTTTTTGGTCGAAAATTCAACGATTTTGTTGAAAATTCGTATTTTTGGATAGGAAATTCATCTTTTGATAGTAAAATCTTTTGGTGGTTAAAGATTCTACTATTTGGTTAAAAATCTAATTATTTTGTTGAACATTCAACTATTTTCTTAAAAAGTCATCTTTTATGGTTGAAAGTTAATTCTTTTTATTTGAAAAAATTACTATTATATTTTCGTTACAGAATTTATCTATTTCGTTGAAAATTCAACTATTTTCTTAAAACGTCATCTTTCTTAAATTAAAATTCAACTACTTGGTTGAAAGTCGAATTAATTTGTAAAAAATAAATTTTTTGTAGAAAATTAACTTGTTGGTTGAAAATTCTATTGTTTTGTTAAAAAATTCGCCTTTTTGGCTTGAAAATTTCACAGTTTGGTTGAAATTTTTTTCGGCCTTGACTGGAAAATCTTTCTTAGTTGCAAATTTGTCTTATTACTTGTAGTTCGAAAATTGATCTCTTTTGGTTAAAAATGCAACTGTTTGGTTGAAGCTTAATCTGTTTTGCTTGAGGATTCAACTACTTTCTTGAGAATGCGTCTTTTTTGGTTGAATTGAATTGTTTTTTATTTGAAAAATTTAACTGTTGAAAATTTATCTGTTCACTTGAAAATTCATTTTTTAACTGAAAGTTTAACTTTTCCCTTTTTGTTGAAAATTTATATTTTTAAGTTGAAAATTCATTTGTTTTGTTGAAAATTCATCTTTTTTGGTAGAAAATTACACTGCTTTTTCAAGATTCATCTTTTTTGATAGAAAATTCGTCCTTTTCGATTGAAAATTGATCTTTTGGTAAAAGTGTCATCTTTTTGGTTAAAAATTCATCTTTTATGGTTGAAAGTTAATTCTCTCTAATTAAAAAGTCTACTATCATATTTTTGGTCCAAAGTTCATCTTTTGGTTAAAAATTAAAATTTGGTTAAAATTTGGTTACTATTTGGTTAAAAATGTAATTAATTTCTTGAAGTAAATTATTTTTATTTTAAAAATCCACTATTATATTTTTGGTTCAGAATTTATCAATTTTGGTTTAAAATTCTATTATTTGGTGGAAAATCTAATTATTTCGTTAAAAATTCAACTGTTTTGATGAAGATTTGTTTTTTTATAGCAAATCCGTCTATTTGAATTGAAAATTCATCTTTTGGTAAAAAAAAGTCATCTTTCTGGTAGAAAATTAATCTTTTATGGTTGAAAGTTAATTCTTTTCAATTAACAATTCTACTGGTTGGTTTAAGTCTTTTTGGATAGAAAATTCATCTTTCTTTGCTAAAAATTCAACTTTCTTAAAAAGAAGTTGTCTTTTTCACTTGAAAATGTATTTGGTTGATGTTTAACTTTTCTGTTTTAAAATTAGATCATTTGGTTGAAGATTCATCTTCGTAGGTTAAAAATTCAACTATTTGGTTAAAAATGAGCTTTTTTGTTGAAAATTCATATTTTATAGTTTAAAAGTCGAAAGGTTTTAAAAACATTTGAGTTTTTAGCTAGAAAGCTCAACTCTGTTGTTGAAAATTCATTTTTGTTGTTGTTGAAAGTTCCACACTTGAAATATTAGAAATATGGAACCTACATTAATGCCGTTCAAATGAATTTATTCCCGTTTTCTTGAAAAATCATCTTATTTCCCCTGTTTTGAATAATTATTAGTATTATTTGGATACTTATTATTATAAACGCCTAAAAGTCAACCGGGAAAAATGTATATTTTGACCCAGAAAACCAGGAAAAAGCCTGGAATCTTTTTGAAATTTGAGTGGCCACCCTGATTATGCACTGAATTTTTCCCCCTCCATGAAGTTAGCTCAAAAGAACTTGGTAAAAATAATAAAAATTAATTAATTATGGTCTACTATAGTTAGGAAATATTGTTAGGTTGTGACTCACTCACCTTTCTTTCGCTTATATTATTTCATCACATCTGACACATAAATAACCTACTGTTGTCGCTGCTCTGGTCCTTCTTGGGTGGTACGAAATGAACAGCTTCAGGATCGGGAAGGTAGAGTCCGTCAGTTTGTGTGATTTGCTTCTGGGATATGTAATACTTTGTACTTTGAATGCTCTTATTTACATTCATTTGAATCATCTGCATAACCTGTGTTCCTTTTTTTAACGCTTAGTAAGTGCATGCATGCAGACTCGTTTTGATTCCATTCCTTTTTCAGGTACTCAATCTTTATCTTATAATAATCTAAAATACATTTTTGGTAGTTAAAATTACTCTTGAAAAATATCTATAGCAGGGATTTCCCCCATGTCCCTGCGTTTTCCTTTTTCCTTTAAATATACTACATTTGAAAATACACTATCTGCATTGCGCGAAAATTCATTTTAATTTTTAAAAATTGAAATTAAAAAGGTTAATAATTTATTATCAATAATGAAAAAAATGTATATGTGCTGTTAAACTAAAGTCCTTTAAAAATAAACACTCTTGAACAAACTTGAAGCTGAAACAGTTTAACACATGTTGAAAATGTTAATTTGGAACAGTTATAAAATTGCAAAGTTGAATAATTAAAAGTGAAATATTCCAAGTTGATCAACTTTGTTGAGTAGTCTCAAATTTCGTTTTTAAATCTTACCAATAAAAAATGTACAAATTGTTTATTTAATCGATTTCAAACTAAACTAGTTAGGATTTTAAAAAACTCTAAATCTAAAATATTTTCTCAGAGAAAATGATAAATCTTGGAAAGAAATTTTTCATTAAACTTATAAGTATCGCTATTTGATTATTAATGATAGCATTTTTTACAAGAGAAAATATTCTTGATTATGAGGACCGTACATAGATTTCTAACGACCAATTTTGTTAATTACATTCTTTAATGGCAGAAATCATTAAAAATTATTTAAAAATATATAGTAATTTCTTATAAAAAGATTTTTTCTTCTTTTCTACATGTAAAAATATGTTTAATCTTTCCCCTATTTTACCCCTTTTTCTTGCACAAATTACCCTATTTCACCTTTTTTGAGCTCCTTTTACGCTT
Organism: Andricus grossulariae; assembly: GCA_011634705.1. Classification (NCBI taxonomy): domain Eukaryota; kingdom Metazoa; phylum Arthropoda; class Insecta; order Hymenoptera; family Cynipidae; genus Andricus; species Andricus grossulariae. The sequence goes on along the minus strand of JAABKJ010000568.1, from coordinate 22,284 downwards.
TTACAATCCCTGCTATAGAATTTTCAGTGACCCATTAACTCGAAATATATGAAATAATTAAAGCTTGTTTACTGTCAATTAATTACAAAACAGGGTGTCTACTCACCTGGAAACATCAGGGATTTTTTTTTGTCAGGTAAATTAAGGGAAGAGTCAGGACATATTGGCTAGTGCTTAATTTTTTTTTAAATCGTGATAATAAATTAAATAACTAGGTTTTTTATTTGTTAAAGTAAATTTATAGTATGAACTGAATTTACGCTTATTTAAATCAAACTTCTTTTTATCATTTTGACTAATCACAGGAAAATATACTTTAATGAAAATATTAATATGTTAAATATGCACTGAATTTTGAGTACCTATGTAAATAATACAAAAATTTGTTTTAGTTACTCATCAAATTCATGTAGGTAATAAATTTAAAAATTGATTAATTTTGTTTTTAATGTTATTTCTTTAATTATTCGTAAGTGATAAAATGAGTATATTTAGGAATATCCCGTGATAATGAGATCCCTAAAAGCTTGCACCATTTAGAAATTTTTCTTTTTTTTTAATAAAGTTACTTTCATAAATAAAGGAATATCTTTATTCAATTTTATGTAGAAAAAATAAAATTTCTACACAGTTCCATTCTTTATAGAGACTGAAAAGAAACATTAATTCATTTATAATTAACTCGTGTAATTGTAATTTACCCATTCCTATTTTGTTAAATTTTCTGATCTTCCAATAAATTTAATGCCTCCGTATTGGGAAAAATTATCCTTGTAAAAATCTAGAAATAACTAGAAAAAACTTGGAATTTTTTTGCAGAACTTGAGTTGACACCCTGCAAAAGGAAATTCTACTGAAAACTATTAAATAATATAAAAATATGAAACGATCCATATCAATTTAGAATATTTGGCACGCTCAATAGAGAATGATAGCGTAATCTTTAATGTTTTTTGTATGAATTTCTTTTATTTTTATTGATTTATTTTTTAAAGTATATTTATTTATTTTCTCATTGGATTGCGAGTGGAGCGTACTGTGATAGTTGTTGATGATTTTTTGAAAACTTACAAGTATTTTGTCTCATTTTTGAAAAATCAGATTATATCTAAAGTCTGATAACTTGTGTATAAAAATTTGTGATCGTAATACATTCACAATTAATAATGTTTCATGCTGCGATGTTCAGCCATGTGGGGTAAGTTTATTTGCTACTCGTTTTTTCTTTCATTTTTAAATTAGCTTTTTCGAATTTTTCTAAAATATTGTAATACTAAGTGAAATATATTCAAAATGATAATGTAGCAATTTGCTTCATTTTAAATTCTAATTTCAAAGTATCGAGTAGGTCTCTTTTCTAAGAGCCTTTTTTTTAAACTTGATTATTTTTATTTAATACCACCATTAATAAAGCTGTATTTTTCTTATTCAAGTTGGAGTGACTTCAATAATCACCGCCCTCCATCGATCGCAGAATTTAACCGAAACAAGTCCCGTAAGTCAGCGGATCGTACGTTCCGAATGTTGCGTTCGCCGAAGGAACACACGTCAAATCAGAAGATTGGATTGATATCAGATATTTCTTCGAATAACTTCTCAACGAAAGACACCCAAACTTCGAAATCCGTCGATTTAGCTGAAATTATTCAAGAATTTCCTACAAAAATTGAATCCTCGCCAATAAAATCATCGATACCGGCACCCAGGAGGTTAGCAACTCCAACGCTTATACCGAGATCAGCAAGAGCTGTTTCTGCCACGGGTCGATTACCTGGTCCAGATTTAGGAATCACTTTCGGAGGCTAGTCCTGGCTCTCCAAATTTTGGAAATTCTAATTCGTCCACTCCTAAAATAAATTAATTGTAAATAAAGCTTTATAATTTATAGGTCTAATTGTTTATTAGCTTTATCTCACTTCTCGATGGTTGAGAATTTACAAATTTAATTTGATAAACATTCCCTAAATGTGGACCGGGCGATTGTGATGAAATTATTGAGCAAGTGTACATTGTACACGCAAAAATGTAAATTTTTTTTAGCAAGTTTGATTTGAACGATCGTCGTAAAAAATTGAAAAATACCGGCCTTAGGTTTATGATTAATTTATTTGGTCGAGCTTTTTGTAGGTTTATCGAATTTGTAACAAATAGCGATATATGTATATATTTGATTGGTACAAACGTAAGATTTTTTTATTCTACGTAGTAATTGTATAAGTTAAAACTTTCTCATCTCGCGGCAAGAAGATATTATTAATCGGGTGATTGTATTCTTTTCTTGCTTTGTGTATTTATTATCGTGATCTCAGAGAATGTGTTTTTTTCTTTGCACGAAAGCTCAGTTGATTTCTTCTCAAAAGAATAATTTTTATGGTAAAAAATACGTTTATTTGATTAATTTACTCAGCTTATTAGTTCGTGCTTTTTTACAAAGTGTCAGAATTAAAACGCTTGTACAATATATAATTACCTTTTTATATATATTTTTGCAGTTTCGATCGCTTTGTTTGGAATATTTTAATTAGGCACATTCTCATTTACTCGTAGCCAATTTTTTTCTGGCGATCGAATACATCCTCTGCAGTATTTTAAACTACATTTCTGAGAACTTTTAATCTGTAGAAGATGCCTAAAAACCTAAACCTACTCTTTCTTTCAAGTCAAGGTCTTTCAGTGAATTTTTCATAATTTTGTAATAAGATCTTATCATTTTTGGTGCTAATTCATACATAGATTTCTTCGATTATTGGAATAATTAATTGACTCGATTAATTGGAATTTAGTCAACGATTTTAATTTGAAAACAATACCAGTTAATTTTAAAATAATTAATCTTCTTTTCAATCGCTAACAGTTTTAGATTGAAAAGGCCTGCAAAAGTATGTCTAGTTTCTCCTGAATAGTTGAAAAATGAAAATTTTCAGTTGTAAAGTTTTTCAAGAGAAATGAAAAAGACTGGATTCTAAGAAGCTGAATGAAAATTACTTTTTTTGTAAAAGCTATTCCTATTAATTAAAAAAGGATTGTTTCACGCTATTATATTTTGCTGCTAGAAAATGATTTTGTGATGGCAAGCAAATCGAAACTATGTTCTAATGTACAAAGATTTATTTCTCGATAATTTATATTGTACGTCGTGAATCTCTTTTATACAAGGACGCATTCCAAAGCGACAAACTAAAATTCCAATTAGATACACGTCTTTTGTGTATATTTTACAGATTGTGATAATTTAAAAAATTGAAAACGCATATTAAAATTATCTTTGATTCTGCAATCTGTACTTGTAGTGCCATTTGGCATGAAATAGTGATAATACTGCGAATGAAATAAAGAAACGTATTTACTCGTACCTTCATTTTTACTTTAATGTACGTATGTTTTTGAAATTCTTGAGAACAGTACAAATGTGAACTTGTGTAACTATTATAATTAAACTTCCGTAAAGAAGTACACTGTAACGTCGAGACGCACTATAATTGACGAATTTCCAGGATATTTTCTGCAGCTACTTCTTCGGTTTTATTCGCAAACGACTGAAAATAATAGTACAATATTTATTCTACGTTATTGAAATTACAAAAGAATCTTACTTTCAACAATGTTTATTTTGTTTTTGGTGTCACTGCCTTTTTGTAAAAAGGCTCATAATTATTGATTTAGATCAATTTCATTATACTCGCGCGAGAGAAAATTAATTAAAAACTTTTACAGTTTGAATTCCAGAGTAAAAAAGTTTTCCTTTGTTTCGCATTCTTCACACAGGTTTTTTTTCAAATTAAATTCTCACACTGCTGCGAATATTAAACTGTAGACATTAAATACCTTTTAGAAATATTTCTGCACATTTCAGTTCAGAAACGAATCTATACTGTCTACTCATGTTTTAAACAAAACTGAAAATCTTTCGCTTGATATACAATTGATTTAAATTAAACTGAATATTCTTATTCTATATTATTATCGTGACATATCGGAAACATTGTCGTAAATTGCTAGCTATTTACTAGCTATATGCAATAACACTCATGTACATCTGTCCAGTTTATTAGATAGGCAACTAACTACTTTCGAAAACATATTCGGCACTTTCCATTAATGAATTAAAACAGCAAGATATTGGACTTTCATTGTTATATGGGCTGATTTCAGCTTCCTTTCTTTTCGTGAAACATCGACGGTGCTTAAAGTTACTCTTATAAAACTACAGGGTGACTTACTTTTTTTCCTTGTCGTCTTCTGACGATTCCTTCTTAATGTTAACTTTACTATCACTACTTTTTCCTTTCTCACTGTCGGCAGATTCTTTCTTTATAGTGGTTTTATTGTCGCTCCATCTCGTATCGCTTTTGGACTTGTTGTCACTTTGTGACCCGTTCATTTCCCCAACTGATCTCTCGTCTTGTATTTCCACTACTTCGACTTTCCTGGAGTCGCCGTGGATCACCTTTGCTGTCACGTGATATACGTTTTTCAGAGTCGACAGGTACGTGTGAGAATCGTTCTGTATTTAGGAAAATAACTTTTATTAACAATATATTTATGATAGAAAGAGAAACTTCTGTTCCCGGGTTAAGGAGGAACATGCGCAATAGGATGGGCCGAAAATAATAAATTTCTAGCAATTGATTTCTGATAGCGAAAAATGGTTAGTTCTTTATGAGCTGAATATACTGTATATTCGTTTTGAAATCGATTACTATCTTTTACCTCTATGGAATGTATGGAAGTACATATTTGATAATAAAAAATGTGAAAAATTAAAAATAGCACATTTTTTCCATTTTTAATTTAATTTTTATTGAACTCCGCGCAGAAAATTACTAATCAGTAAATAATTAACTTATCAATTATTAACAATTACAATTTTTGAGAAAAATGAATCTTATTTCGGAAATGAGGCATTTCAGCTCTTGATTGAAATATAGCCTTTATGTAGCCGTCTCTTTTTCCAGAAATAGAATAGACATTTTTTTAGCGGAATTCAAATGCGCGAAATTCAAAACGGATAAAATTCAGATTGAAAACAAAATTTTAATCAATTTAAAATTTTTGATCAATGTTTATAAGAAATAGGTAGGTACTTCCATAAATTCTTTAGGCATGTAGTTCTACGTATATGAAATATTAGTGACTGCAAGAATTCATTTTTTCATATATTTTAGGCGTAAATTCAATTTTGTCCATTTACAACAGGCTTGAGGAAGTAATAGATATTAATTGATTAAAAAATAAATAAAATAACACTACAATCAGTCAATCAAGAACTAGCCATTTTTCGCCATTAGAAATTGATTGCACGAAATTCACTTTTTTCGGCCCACCCTGATGCGCAACTTATAGATAACAATAACATCTGGAAAAAAGTTGTTAATACGTTATCATAAAATACAAAAAAAAGAGTTGAGAAGATTACTTTTATTATTATTACTTTTATTTTTATTATTTCATGAGAAACAAAAATATTTTACCAAACAATTCTAATAGTGTGGAAAAGTTATTTTGGACAAGAAGAAAACTCAAAATATCTTAAAATTTGAGAATGTCTTCAGCTTCTCATTGCCCTTGCGTGCACACCCGGGTGCCCACCCAGGTAAACATGTACCAAGGGTACATTTTTGCATCTTAGTGGAGTAAAAATTAAAAATTCGCTTGGGGCCTCCGAAGCATCGTTATTCGTTATTCATTATATTGCTTAAATATCCATCTCTTTAGTTAAAAATGTAACTATTTTGTTAAAAATTCTTTTTTTTTCAACTTGAAAATTGATCGTTTTTAGTGTAAAATTCAACTAGGAATGAACTTTTTTGTTGAATGTTCATATTTTTGGGTTGAAAAATCAATTATTTTGCAGAAACATCGTCCTTCTCTCAAAAAAATAACTGTTTAGTTGAAAATTCGCCTTTTTGGGTTGAAAATTTTATTATATTGGTAGAAAATTGAACTACATATTTAGTTGAAACTTAATATTTTCGGGTTGAAAATTCATCTGTTTTGTAACGAATTCATCTTTTTTGGATGACAATTTAACTACCTGGTTTAACTACTTTGTTAAAAATTCATTTTATTGGCTAAAGCTTCAATTGATTTGTTACAAATTCGTCTTTTTTTTTTGCTGAAAATTAATTTTTTTTCTGAAAGTTTAAGTGCATATTCCATTACTTAAATAAACTAATTTGTTAAGCATTCATTTTTTTGATTGAAGATCCAACTCTTTGGTAAAAAATGTAATTATTTTGTTGAAAATTCGTTTTCTTTTTAAATAAATTTTATGAAATAAAATTTAACTATTTCATTTTTGGTTGAAAATTGATAGTTTTTAGTTTAAAATTCAACTAGGAATTAACTTTTTTGTTAAAAATTCATATTTTTGGGTTGGAAATTCCACTTTATTACAAAAAAATCGTCCTTTTGGCTTAAAAATTCAACAAGTTGGTTGCAATTTTTTATCTCTCTTGAGTGAAAAATCTTTATTGGTTAAAAATGCAGCTCTTGCTGAAAACGTATTCTTTCAACTAAAAATGTTACTAATTCATTTTTGGCTGAAAATGTATCGGTTTTAGTTGAAAATTCAACTATTCAATTTTTCATTAAAAATTAATCTTTTTTAGTTAAAAATTCAACAATTTGGTTGAAAATGTATGTATTTTGATGTAAACTAGTCTTTTTTGGTAGAAAGTTAATCTTCTTCATTAAAAATTCAACTACTTGGTTGAAAGTTGTTAGAAATTCATTTTATTAACTTAAATTAGCTTAATTTTCCCCGGGGTAAAGTTAAAAACAATGCAGTGATGTGAAGTTACTAGTTTCTTTGAACTAGTTAGTGTAAGTAATTACATTTTTTTCATTAACATTTACTATAAAAATCGTTCCTTCGTTAGTTAATTTCGAAATATAGTTTGCAACACAAATGCGTTTTTACACAGCCATATGAGTGCGTAAAACGTACATATGAGTGCGTAAAAATAAGCCGTTTTACGCACTCATATGGGTGTGTAAAAACGCATTTTACGCACACTGTGTCAAAAATTAGATTAGTAAGGCATTTTTTAGTTTAGCCGAAAAATTTTATCTTAGAAATTATGAGCAATTGAAGTTAACCTTCCAATTGTCAAAGGCTTTGAAAACTGACAGATTTTTTTTTAATTACTGTCTTTTTCTACTGATTAAATATGTGTGTGTGTGTGTGTGTGTGTGTGTGTGTGTGTGGGTGTGTGTGTGTGTATCTGTGTAAATGATGAGGGAATCCTTAATCTATCGAATGGCCCAAAGAAAATATAAATTTCTTGGAAAATGACAATACAGCGGCTATTTTTCTCAGAATATTAAAAATGGATTTTCTCAAAACGTCCACATCTCAAAATTTTTATTTTTTTCAGGAAAAATAGTTGACAATGAGCTCTGCATTTCTCAACATACTTTTTTTTAATACAGAATTTTTTCACCAAGAAAACAATTTTTGTTATAAAACTTAAATTTTTTGCACAAAACGCTAAGCAAAAGGGTAAATGTGGAGAGTAAAAAGTTGTTAAGAAAGAAAATTTCTACGAAAATGTCTTTTCCACTTTTAAAAGTTTGCATTGCTTCGAATTAAATATTAACTTTGTTAATATAATTTACTTTATTGCAAAATACAATAATTTTTAAGTTGTATAAGTATACAAAAATACATAAAAGATGTAATCTTGGAGCAAATGTACTCAGTGGTGATATAGAAATTGACAATTATGATTTTTTCGACAATATCCGTGAATATTTAAGTCGATGGAATAAAACCTTTTAAAGAGCGTGAACGACATTTCTAGTTAATCACATTTTAATATTTCCAGAAAAATAGTCGACATTTTGTAATTTTCAAAAAATGTTATATTTTCTTTGCACCATTCAATAGATTGAGGATTCACTTATCATTTACAAAAAGAAAACATCCAAATATATGTAATAAGTAGGAAAAGATAGTAATTAAAAAGACATATGTTAGTTTCCCGGAGTCTTTGACAATCGGATGTCTAATGTTCTGAACTTTATAAGAATTCCAGGTGAATTTTAACGAGTTCAGGATAAACTAAAAAAATACACAATTAATTAAATAAAATTCGAGTGAATTTAGAGGAATTTAAGGGAAATAAGAAAAATTCGACGAAATTAATAAAAATTCAAGTGAATTGAAATAAAATCCAAAATATTCCACTGATTTCAGTAAAACTGTAGTGAATTAAACAAAATTGGTAAAATGCTTAAGAATTGAAGCTGAGTTTAAGACTTCAGGGTGAATAAAAAAAAAACTGAATTAAAAAGTAAAAAATCTATTAATTTGAGTAGAATTGAGTGAATTTAGAAGAATTCAAGTGATTTCAAAATAATTCAGCAAAAGTTAAAAAAAATCAAGAGAATTTCAAAACAATTTAAAAGAACTCAGGATAAATTAATAAGAATTTAGAGTGAACTCCAAATTAATTAAAATGAACTGAAAAAATCCAAAATATTCCACTGATTTCAGTAAAATTTGAATGAATTTCGAAGAATTGAAGGAATTTAAAAATAATTCAGAAAAAATTTGGAAAATACGGAAAATTCTAAAAAATTTAAAAGAGTCCAGGATAAATCAATAAGAATTTAGAGTGAATTTCAAGTTAATTCAAGTGAGTTGAAAAATCCAAAATATTCCACTGATTTCAGTAAAATTGGAGAGAATTTAGAAGAATTCAAGAGACTTTGAAGAAATTCATAAAAATTTGAAAGAATATAATTGACCAAAATTTGTAAAAAATCAACAAAGTTCCATCGAATTGAGTAAAATGGGAGTAGGCAGAATAAAGGGCAAATTCAACAAAATTTAAGTGAATTGAAAAAAAAAATTGTTAATCATTGAATTAAATAAAATTCGTGTGAATTTATAGAAATTTAAGGGAAATGAGAAGAATTCGATAAAATCCACGGATATTTAAAAAAAAATTGAATTCAATGCATTTGGTATTCATTAAGAAAAATTGAAGGGAATTCAAGAGAATTTGATGAAATGTATATGAATTCAAGGTGAGTTTTAAGTACTTCAGGGTGAAGTAAAACAAATATATACATAAATAAATCCATTGAATTGAGTAGAATTAAGTGAATTTAGAAGAATTCAAGTAAATTAAAAACGTTACGGTAAACTAAAAAAACTAGGGTGAATTTAGAAGAATCCAAGAAAATTCGATGAAATTTATATGAAATTAAGATAAATGGAAAATAATTCAAGTAAATAGAACAAAATTTCTGCAATCAAAAAAAAATCCATTGAACTCAGATGAATGGTATTGATTAGCCTTAGCGAATAAGAATCTGATAGAATCCATACGTATTCAATATGAATTTAAAAGACTTCAGGGTGAATTAATCAAAAAATTGAAAATACAAAGAGGATCCATTGAACTCAATAGATTTCAAGAGAATTTACAACAATTCAGGGTAAATTGAAAAAAAATCAATAAAATTAAGAAATCGTTGAATTCACTGTTTTGATTTATTGAAAGAAGTGACTAAAGCGGTATTTTTATTTAAAAAGTGATTATAGTGACTTTAACATAGAAAAGTTACTGAAAAGTTATTTAAAAAAAAGTGACTAAAAGTGACTTAAGTGAATCTGTGGCAGCCCTGAATACAGATAGAAAAAAAACGTTACGAAAGTTTTACAAAGTCCAATACTATTTAAAAACGTTGCAGGATATTGTCGTTAAATATTCGATATTTAAAGAGTGAACTTACCGAGACTTTCTTGAGCTTATCGTCAGTATTTTTTAGCCTGTCCTTATAAGATCTGAGATCATCAGACAAATCCTTGATAGTGCTGGATTGCTTGCCAGACTTTTCGCTAATGGCAGTTAGTTCGTGTTGTATTTCGAGCATTCGGGTCTCCGTATCAACGCGAGCGTTTTCTGATCTTTTCAGTTGGTTGACTAGCTTTTCGACATCCAGAAGTGATCCTTTATACACAACAAAACCATCTGGAACGGTTTGGCCCTCATCATTCGAGGAGCTATTTTCTCGTCTAGCTCTCTTGGATGCTGGTCCACTTCCCACGAATATTGGCAGTAGTTTTTTATTGCCTAAAAAAATGATGAAAATGAAAATAAATGTTATAAGACATATGAGAATGAATTTAACTTTCAGAAAACAAAAATTCCATCATGAATTTTACCAACCCATAGCAAGAGATTGCAATATTTGTTCTTCGTCACCCGCTCTATCGGAACAATCCATCTTATCGGAATCTTTTTCTTCCTTCTTGCCGTCTTTGACGTCCTCATCCTTTGTCTTGTCTGTTAATTTTCGATAATGCAATGAATCTCTAGTGACGACCTTCTGTACCAGTTTCCGGACTTGGGCTCTGGAAAGATTCAACCCGAGAGTATAGATGAGTTCTTCGATATCTTTATCGAAAATATAGCCGCAGTGGGTTTGATCAAAGTAGACAAAGGACAACAGTAAGTAAGGATCGTGGGTATAGAGTTTAGCCTTCTTCTTCCTTCCATCCTTGTCTTTATCTTTCTTTCCATCCTTGGAATCGTCGTCCTAAAACAATCATTTCCTTCTTCAAGTAGTAGAATTTTCAACCTAAAGAGATGTAATTTCGACAAAATAGTCGAATCTTCCAAACAAAAAGATTAAAATTCAACCAAAAAGTGTTGAATTTTCAAACCAAAAATACGAATTTTTTAGAAGACAATTGAAAGATGACTTTTCTACCAAAGAGATGTATTTTTCCAGGAAGATTAATGTTCTATCAGAAAGACGAATTTTCAACAAATTACATCAACTTTCAAAAAAGTTGTTGAATTTTGAAGAGAAAAAGGCGAATTAACTACAAAGCAGTTAATTTTCTACAAAATAGTTCAACTGTCTTCCAAATAGTTCAATTTAAAAAAAAATAGTTTCATTTTTAACCAAATATTTGAATTTTCAACAAAAAATATCTATTTTCAACTTAAATGATAAATCTTTAACAACAAAAAGAATATTTAACCAAGTATTTCATATTTTAACCAGGTAGTTGAATTTTTGACCAAAAAAGATGACTTACTGACAAAATAGTTGCATTTTCGAAAAAAAAAAAATCATAAAATAGTAGAACGTTTAAACAAGACGAATTCCGAATCGAAAATATAATAGTAGACTTTTCAACCAAAAATCGTTGGATTTTCTGAATGGGTTCTAGTAATTAATTCAGTTCACATTTGAGAAAAAAAAAAAAAAAAAAAAAGAAAAAAAAAAGAAAAAGGAAAATTTTTGGAAAACAAGAAGGAAAAGAAAAATTCTTTAAAAAGGAAAAAAGAGGGGAATATGAGCATAAGTGTGAAGTTTGAAATATAAAAGTGCCCTTTCAATTTATTAGGTTATTATTAAACTGTACCATTGCAATGCAAGATCGTCCTTCGCAAAATTCGTAAACCCCCTCAAATTGGTAACGTAGTTTATGGAGAGCCCCTAAGAAAATACAAAAAAGTAACTTACCTCAGACTCTTCATCATCGTCTTCTTCGTCGTCTTCATTCTTCTCTTTCTCCTTATCATCGGTCTTACTTCTCGCTTCTTTGTCTTCTTTCTTGTCCTTACTTCCTTCCCTCTTTTTGTCGTCTTTCTTGTCGTCTTTTTTGCTCTTCTTATCATCATCCTTCTTCTTTTCGTCCTTCTTATCCTTCTTCTTGTCCTCTTCTTTCTCCTTTGGCTTCTCGGGAAGGCTGCACAATGATCGATAAATACGAAAACCAAAGTCTCGCATTAGCATCTCATTGAAGAGTTCAGCAAAAAGAGAAACCTCGAAAGAATGTTCCTACACAAAGAAAAAAGTACATTTACGTCCATTATTCCCGTTTCAGACTGACTCGAGTCGAATAAAAATGAGCGTGATTTATTCACCTTTGTGTCCTCTGGTCTGTAGTCTAGAAGGACGCTGAGGGACATGACCGTGCAGTCAAATTTTCCGCTTTTCGCTGTCTTGGATGGATGGACGACAATATGTGGAGGTTCAGGAAGATTGTACCTCTTTTCGAGCAAAGCACGTTCTCGTTCGTAAACTTTTTTCTTATCTTCTTCGTGCTAAAAGATTTGAAAAACATTAATACCTGTAAGGTTGATAATATTACATATTTCAACTAACAACTTACCTCTTTGCTGTCCTTGGACTTTTTTTCGTCTTTTGTCTCTTCTTTCGGAACGGGAGAACTTTCCTTCTCGTTTTCTTCAATCTCATCTTGTCGGCCCTCCTCTTTTGCTTGTTCTGACTTGATCGCTTTTGACAGCCTTGCGACCAACTGTGACTTGATACCTTTGGAACTGATATGCCTAGCTACCAGTTCTTGTCGCAATTCATTCACCTAGAAAAATCAACGAGCATGGTTATTAAAAACATTTTTAATTTAGTAAAAATGATTAATTCAGACTTCACAGCCCAAAATGTTCTCAAAACAGGGGAAATAGGGTGATATTTCACAAAAATGGAGAATAATAGGGGATTAAATTCTTTTAAAAAAAAAAAATTAATTATAGGTACCATATTGAATTCAACATCAAACTCTTAAAATTTAAAGTCGAAATATATTCTATTTTCAACACGAAGGAATGAATTTTCATCAAAAAAGTTAATTTTCAAAAAAGAAAGATGAATTTTCAACCGAATATATGCATTTACAAATAAATGGTTGAACTTTCAAGCGCAAGAGACGAATTTTCCACAAAATTGTTGAATTTCGAACCAAATACTTGAATTTTCAACCAAATTGTCGAAGTTTTAACAAAAAAGATTAAACTTAAACCAAAAACAGTTGCATTTTTAACCAAAGAGTTGAGTCTTCAAGCCAAAAAGATTAATTTGTTAGAAGACAGTTAAATTTTCAACCAAGAACTTTTCTACCACAAAAAATAAAATTGTAATCCAAAAGAACGAGTTTTCTATCCAAAGTCGAATTTTCAACAAAACAGTTGAATTTTCGACAAAAAAAGATGACTTTCTAACAAAATAGATGAATTTTTTAAAAATTAAATAAATTTGTAACAAAATAGTAGAATTTTTAACCAAATATATGAATTTCGAATCAAAAATGTTACAGTAGAACTTTAAATTGAAAAGAGTAACTTTCAGTAAAAAAAATATAACTTTTCTACCAAAAGATGAATTTCTAATCCAAAAGGACGAATTTTCTACCAAAAAAAAAAAAGAATTTTTGACAAAATAATTAAATTTTCAAACAAAAAAGATGACTTTCTAACAAAACAGTTGATATTTCTACCCAAAAAGATGATATTTTTACCAAAAGAGATGAACTAACAAACCAAATGAAGAATTTTCTACAAAAGAATTGAATTTTTAACCAAAAGAGAAAACAAATTTCCACCAAATTGTTTAATTTTCTATCTAAAAACGAAAATTTTCAACCCGAAAATATGAATATTCAAACAAAAAGTTCATCTTCAAACACATATCTAGTTAAATTTTCTACCAAAATACGATTTTTCTACAAAGCACACGGAGAAACTCTGGCATGAGCGGTTAGTGTTGAAATAACATTTTTTTTCATAACACTAGCTAGCCACAGTTGCCAACACACTGCCCGCTCGTGAATTCACACGAGCCGCTCGTGTGAATTCACGAGCGGGCAGTGTGTTGGCAACTGTGGCTAGTGCTATGAAAAAAAAAATGTATCTTAACACTAACCGCTGGTGTCAGAGTTTCTCCGTGCAGTTGAACTTTCAACCCAAAAATATGAATCACCAACAAAAAAGTTCATTTTCAACCAAACAGTTGAAGTTTCAACTAAAAAGCATCAAATTTTCAATCAAACATGGAATAGTTAAATTTTAAGTTCAAAAAACTGTTTATCAACAAAAAAAAAGATATTTCAACAAAATAATTCAATCTTTAACCAATAAAATGATTTTTTAACAAAGTATTTCAAATTTTAATCAAGTAGTTGAATTTTCAACCAAAAGAGATGAGTTCTCGACGCAAAATGTAATACTTGAATTTTTAACTGAAAACTATCGATTTTTAGCCAAAATGGAATAATTAAATTTTCAGCTAAGAACATTATTAAAAAAAACAAAAAACAATTTTTAAATAATAGTTCAGTCTTCAACCAATAAAATTAATCTTTAACAAATAGTTCAACTTTCAACCAAGCAGTTGAATCTTTGATCAAAAATTATGCCCGCCTAGGGCGCGCGAACGCCGGATCTCGTGCTTCGCGCTCGATAATGTATTTACCCCGCGCTGCGCGCTCGGTCTCTGTACTTCCCTCGTGTTTTTACACAGACCTTTTAAAGTTAAAGATTGAAGCATCTATCAAAAAGTGACCAATAAAAAATTTGTAGATCTTTTTTATATGCAGAAATTCAAAAACTTGTTATGACAATATTGTAGGGTGTTCAATAAGCAACGATTTTCTCCTCTTGACTTTTTTCATATCGTGCGTTTCTTGGCTTAAAATGTTCATTTTCGTTTGTTTCCATGAATTAGGAAAATGCTATAACTCCGGTAATTTTTGTCATCAGAAAATGTCATTAGGATAAATTGTTTGTCTTCTTGAGTACTACTAATAACCGTACATAGAATTTTCAAATCTTGAAAAAAGGGGTCTTAAAAATTTTCAAAACGTGCTCATTTTTTGCATTTTTATCCAAAATTGCTGGCTAACGAACTTGACCTTCAATATGAGACACTAAAAGAGGATACCAAAGGCCAATCCAATCTGTAGTTTTTTCGAAAGTTATCGTTCTAAAAACTAAATTCGCCTTTAAAGGCATGTGATACTTCGTCGTGTGGTAAATAGTTTCAGTTCCCCCGGGTTTTTGTCGACAAAAATTAGAAAATTTTAAAACTGTATTTGGAGATGCTATAAAGTAGAACAACAGACGTCCCCGAACTCTTTTTTTGAGGGATAATAGCAACAAAATTTTATTCGGCTAAGTAGAAATTTTCTCTATGTGCACTATTTGGAGGTTAGGATTTGTTTTTGAGGTCTCTGCCATTCCGATAATGTCGGTCTCTGTTGTACCTCAAAATACACACCTATTAATCAAATTTAGCAAAATGAAATTTTTCACAATTATTTCAGAACGGAAGAGTTCGGGGACGTCCGTTAGCATGTTCGCTATCATTCCTCAAATTTTTAAGGCAAAATCTCTATTATTGTAGGAAAAAAGCCGGGGGAACCTAACACTGCTAAAATCGATAATTTTCTAAGTATCAAATGCCCTTAAGAGTGAATCGGAATTTTTCAATTAAAGAAACATTAACTTATTCCTTACAAAAAGACGTTCTTCGGGACAGGTCTTTTATATTAAAGTGTATAATGAGTTTACTGATGAATGTACTGAAAAAAATGTTCAGAATTTTACCAACCGTTTTTGTATTCATCCATTTAAGGCCCTTTATAAGAATATTTAATTGGTTCTGAATTTGGAGACCACACGGTTGAATATTTTCGTCTAATTTTTTGCATACGTCATTCAAGTAATCATATCTAGAAGCACACAGAGCCGGTTTTTTATATAAAATGTTTATATTTTGTTCGATAATCAAAAATAAAGAATATTAGCAGTGACGCTCAGTATTAACTGTCTCTGAATTCTTGCCGCGTGCCTGTTAACCCTGGTCTAAACGCCAGTCGGCAGACACCCCGGAGCGAAAAAAAGATTCATGAAAATCGGTCAATATTTGCAGTAATAATGAAAATCTTTAGATAATAAATAAATTTTTGTTTCCCCCTATGAGTCTTAAGAATTATGAAAAGTTTTTTTCTAGAATTAATGAAACAATTAACGAATGGTAAAAGTACTTTTTTATTTTGTTTAAGATACTTAACAATTGAGTAATCGATTCTAAATTTGAAGGCCGTATAGTTGAATATTTTTGTCTGATTTCTTGCGTACGTCATCTACATAATCATATCTCGAAGCACACAGAACCGATTTGTCGACAAAATATTTATATTACAGGTGATACGCGGCGAAAATGCATAGACAACTAGCACTGAGCCTTACTGCTGTTTTTTCGTTTTCGATTAATAAACAAAATATAAGCCTTTTATCGAAACCCCGGCTCTGTGGGCTTCGAGATATGATTATACAGATGACATATTCAAACAATTACACAGAAATATTCAACCGTGCGACCTCAAGATTCAGAACCGATTACTCAATTTGCAAATATCTTTAAAAAATGTACTTTTACCATTCGTTAATTGCGCTATTAATTGCAGAAAATAATATTTTTTTAACATTCACGGGGAGAAAATTGTTTAAACAAAAACAATTTTTTTTTCAAGTACTAATTATCCTGAAGAAAATATATTACTCTCTAAATATGTCAATTGTATCATTAATACCAGAAAAGAACTTTTCATCATTCTTACGACTTATAAGGGGAAACAATTGTTTAATTAAATAACAATTGTTTAAATAAATAATAATTGTTCAAACAATTTAAAGTTATTCAAAAAATACTTAGAAACCCTTCATTTATGAATTAAAAATTATTCATGTTGAAAACATTCCAAATAATATGTGCTGTCTATAGCGTGAATTTGATAGAAAACTACAGTGTAAATGCACAGAAGTTATTTATTCCCAAAAGATTTAAATTCTTGCTGGAAATATCAACCGATTTTCATTAATCTTTTTTTTCACTTTCTTGTAATTATATAACTAAATTAATTATGCGAATTAAGACGAAATTAATCCATGATTTCATAATGTCAGTTTTTCTAACTATCCGTCATCTCATAACTATGAAAGAGTCACATTTTTTTCATGTCCTGTAACAATCAAAGCATATCTAGAAACGGTGAATCTCGCAAGATGGTCGTTATCACGACGAACATCCTTCATTGGTTTTTTGCTCACTTTTTCTTGGGCATAAATCACACCTTTTTCTGTAGTCAATTTTGACTTTCTGCTGCTCGTAGATTTTTGCCATCCGTTTTGAGAATTGTAGCGAATAAATATTTGGGAGCACACTTTTATGATCACAGCTGGCACTCTGGGGTCGCTAGCGACCGAACTTCACTGTGAAGCACTGTCGGTTACATACTGTTGAACGTAGGCTAGTAAAACCAACATGAGGGAGAGGAGACATCTCTACTCTAACGCCAGATGGAGCTCGAAGTCCTATTTTGAATCTTATAAGCAAGTAAAACTACGATTGAAAAATTCACCTTCGCGAACGACCCCAGGGTGCCAGCCAAGGGTTAAGTACTAAATATCCTGAAGAAAATATATTGCTCTAAATATGTCAATTGTTTCATTAATTCTAAAAAATAACTTTTCATAATTACAGGGGAAACGATTGTTTAAATAAAAAATAATTGTTTAAACAAGTCAAAGTTATTTGAGAAATACTTGGAAGCCCCTCACTTATGGAATAAAAATTATTCATATTGAAAAATTCCAAAAAATACCGTCTTCAGCGTGAATTTGATAGAAAACTGCAGTGTAAATGCACAGAAGTTATTTATCACCTGAAGATTTCCATTATTATTGCAAATATTAACCGATTTTCATGATTTTTTCACTTTCTTTTAATTATATAAATAAATTAATTCTGCTAATCAAAATTTAATTAATCTATGATTTCGTAATGTCAGTTTTTCTAACCGGCCGTAATCTCATAACAATGCAAAGGTCATTCGTTCGGATAATTCGACTCGCTCCGGGGTGTCTGTCGACTGGTGTTTGACAAGGGTCCATAGGCATGCTGCGAAAATGCATGGACAGCTAACACTGAGCGTCACTGCTATTGTTCTCACGTTTGTTGATTACACAGGACCACAAAATCTAAACCCTTGCAACACGGAGCAGACTAGGTAGGTCTTATATTTTCGGGGTCGCTGAATTCGAATTCGTTATCCGTTTGGTCCCAACAGGTCAGGCTGAAGGCCGGTTCAAGGTCAAACTTACAAAATTCATCGCTTACCAATTAAGTCAGGGTACCTATAGGTTTTCGGGGTCGCTGAGTTCGAATCCATTTTCAAGGTCAAACTTACAAAATTCATCGCTAACCAATTAAGTCAGGGTACCTATAGGGTTTCGGTGTAGCTGAATTCGAATCCGTTGTCCGTTTGGTCCCATCAGGTCAGGGTCAAGGTCAAACCTACCAAATTCATCGCTAACCAAATAAGTCAGGGTGTCTATAGGTTTTCGGGGTCGCTGAATTTGAATCCGTTGTCCGTTTGGTCCCATCAGGTCAGGGCCAAGGCCAATTCAAGGTCAAACCTACAAAATTCATCGCTAGCCAAGTAAGTCAGGGTACCCATAGGTTTCCGGGGTCGCTGAATTAGAATCCATTGTCCGTTTGGTCCCATCAGGTCAGGGTCAAAGTCAGTTCAAGGTTAAACTTACAAAATTCATCGCTAACCAAATAAGTCAGGGTACCTATAGGTTTTCGGGGTCGCTGAATTCAAATCCGTTCTCCGTTTGGTCTCATGAGGTCAGGGTTGAGGTAAATTTTAGGTCAAACCAAACGCACAACGGATTTGAATTTAGCGACCCCGAAAGCCTATAGGTACCCTGACTTAATTGGTTAGCGATGAATTTTTTAAGTTTGACCTTGACCCTGACCTGATGGGAGCAAACGGACAACGGATTGCAATTCAACGACCCCAAAACCTTATAGGTACCCTGACTTATTTGGTTAGTTATAGGTTATAGGTTATAGGCTTGACCTTGAATTGACCTTGACCTGACCTGATGAGACCAAACGGACAACGGATTTGAATTCAGCGACCCTGAAAACCTATAGTTACCCTGACTTAATTGGTTAGCGATGAATTTTGTGAGTTTGACCTTGAACTGGGCTTCACCATGACCTGATGGGACCAAACGGATAACGAATTCGAATTCAACGACCCAGAAAATATAAAAATCCACCTAGTCTGGTGCGTGCTGCAAGGGTTTAGATTTTGTGGTCCTGTGTTATTAAACCAAATATAAACATTTTATCGAAAAAACGGCTCTGTGTGCTTCTAGAAATGATTATGTAGATGACGTATGCAAAAAATTAGACAGAAATGTTCAAATATATGGCCTCAAAATTCAGAACCGATTACACATTCTGATAAAGGTCCTTAAGGAATGACAAGCACCCTTAAGGGGATTTATCAGCATTATAAAATGGATTGGCAGTTTCCGGCCGCACGGTTGAATATTTTTGTCTGATTTTTCGCAATCCGCAATTAATTTTTTTTTTAATTGAAGGGCTCTAAATTTCCAAAAGCACCTTAGTCAGAGATTGTTGCATTTTTATAAAAAAATGAGATAAACAATTGAAAAGGCAACATCCCATACCGCGGTGCATCTTATCATACTAGCGTGTGCACTTCAACATTTCTATTATTACTGCAAATATTATCCAATTTTAATTAATTTTTTTTTTCACTTTGTTAAAATTATGTAAAAAAACTATTTCTGCTAATTAAAATAATATCACGCGATGCTTTAATAATTTCAGTTTTTTAAACTGGCCTGCATCTGGTAACAATGAAAGGGTGATTCTTTTCGAGTAATGCGACACGCTCCCGAGTCTGCACTCGCGCTCCGTGGCCGGAAACTGCCAATCCATTTAATAATCCTGATAAATCCCTTTAAACGGTGACTCTGGGATACCGGGCGACCTCTCAGAGTATGCAGCCTTATTCTTGCATGCCGACAATGGGTCGGCAAACAGTACCGATCACCCTAGAGTTCGAGGTGTGAAAAATATTTGAGATGAAAACACGAAGACGAACCGGCACAACCCTCACATTGAGTGGACGAATCAACTCAAGGATGACTTGGTGGACTGCTACGATGCCAGCTTTATCCCTGTTCACGGAGGCTTTATGGCGCGTATGCACACTCTGTTGTGCTAGAAACACCCAGCGCCTCAGAACGTTTCGCATTAGTCTTTGCGTATTCAAGTTGTCTACCTCTCAAAAAAGGGATATGTACGAGGAGGGCTTCCCCAACCACTGTATGGACAAGCCGCTGACGATGATGAGGAAGCGACATTAAGACCAACCGCGGAAAGCAGGCCGCTCCTGAGAGATGATCGCGATTTCAGAAGAAGAAGGAACATTAACATCCAGGTTCCTCCTGAGCCCCAAGATCTGGCTAAAATGGATTCCTTCCTTCAAAAGGATATCTCGGAGGAGTCTGATCTCTGAACCATCATTTCTTAAATTTATGGCGCGGCGAGAGCTTTGGCTGATTCAAATCGAAAGCTAAAACCGACAAAGAACTTTTCCGCTGTAGGACCAGTTGATATCAAGAACTTCTCATGGAAGAAGTTTACTTCTAAACACGAACCCGCATATCCACTTGTTTGAACACGTTGAATAAGATCTTGATACCTGCCCTAGACGACAGGATTCTTCAAAGAATTGAGCCTGTCTGGAGAGAGATGTACGAACCTTCTAATTGACAGATGCGTCTGCAAAGACGCAGCAGCCCATCAGCGCGTCCTGTCAATGGTCTGGGTTGACTACCGGAAAGTTTTAGATTCAACATCTCATAGACTTGTCATCTGTCTGTCGAAAACTTGAAGGTTCATCCAAACATAGTGAGATGCATAGAGAGATTAATGCTTCTCTGGAAATCTAGATTTCCTATCACACCTGGAAATTATCATGTGACATCGAACAACGTCACCTTCCACAAGGGCGTCTTTTAGAGCGAAACCATGAGCCCTCTGCTCTTTTGCATCACACTTCTGCCTCTATCTCTCGTACTATGCAATTCTCCTGGGTACCTCTGCGGCGACACTCATCATCGTGAGGATAAGGTCACTGATGTATTTTATATGGATGACCTGTAGATATATGCTTCTGCTGCAAGCCAACTTCAACTTGCTTTAGATATCGTGCAGGGGTGCACATGAGAGATTGGTATGGACCTTGGATTGAGAAAGTCTTCTAAGATTAATCTAAAGCAAGGAAAGATTACTGGCGTTCCCGAGTAACAATGAATACAGGACGCATTCTGCCTTGCCCATCCGATCTTCTTGTTCAGTTGATACAAGTATCTTTTGGTCTTTTGATCCATCGTCGGTTTTAACCTTCGATTTGAATCAGCCAAAGCTCTCGCAGCACCATAAACTGAACATTTGATGGTCCAGAGGTCGGACTCCTCCAAGATATCCTCACGAAGGGAGGCATGCATTTTAGCCAGATGTTGGGGCTTAGGAGGAACCTGTATGTCAAAGTTCCTCCTTGTCCTGAAATCGCTATGATCTTTTAGAAAGTGCCTGCTTTCCGCGGTTGGTCCTAATGTCGCTTCCTTATCTTCGTCTGCAGGTTGTTCAAGCACTGGTTGGAGAAGCGCTCCGCGTACATATCTATTTTTCAAGAGGTAGACGTGTTTATTTCATAAAGACTGATGCGAAACCTGCTGAAGTTCTGGATGTTTCTGGCACCACAGAGTATGCATACGCGCCATAAAGCCTCCGCGAACAGGGATAATGCTGTTTTCGTAGCAGTCCAGCATGGATGGTGTTATTGTTGTTCCCACGAGCAGCTAGGGAAAGATTTTTTCCGTCCTTATAGAGCCCCGCATGAAAGGATAAGGCTGCATACTCTGCGAGGTCGCCCGGTTATTCCTTCAGGACCATCCCTGGAAAATTGTCCGCGGCTGCATATTTAAAAGTGTAACCACATCTAGCAGAAACCCTAGAAGAAGCCCTTCGGTTCGGTTCTAAAGGAATCGAAACCGAATACATATATATATATAGTTCCCAGCGATAGGTGCAGAGAGTGTCATGCACGCGCAGAGTACCTAGAACACATACTATCTGGGTGTCCCATCCATGCAGGAACAACATATATACAGATATAATGCGGCTCTAAGAGTGCTTTAGTACCATCTTTGTCGCTCTTACGATGTTGGCCGCGAGCCTGCCCTACCAAATGCTCCAAGGGATATGGAGTCAATTGTCCAAAACGAGAAGTGCCAAATTTTCTGGAACTACGATTTTCGGACAGCAGTCTCCAGCCGACTGCAACATAACTGCCAAGGAGAAGGAAAAGGAGGAGAAGTATCAAGACCTTAAAAGGGAGTTGCAACGACTGTACCCAAAATATTCGGTAAACGTAATTGTCTTTATGATAGGTGCTTTCGAAGGTATGAAACTATCACTGGTTCGTAACCTTAAAGCCATTCCCGCGTGCCAAAAATATGCCGCGGCACTTGCGAGATGGATACAGAAAGCTGTCATTCTTGGGTCGCTTCGTGTCCTCAAAACACACGAAAGTTTCGCCGACCTGTCGTTGTGATTTCG
>JAABKJ010000567.1:0-48190 GCA_011634705.1 Andricus grossulariae | reverse complement strand
TTAAACTCAAATTGTATTTTAAATTTACAAACATTTTGTCAAATGTGTTCGAGTCAATATAACCTCAAACTTAAGAACCTTATTCCGCCGTGTAGACAGAAAAAAGTCGTTATCCAATTTTAATTAAGGATAGCTATTTTGATGCTTTGGAAACGTTCCGAAATCGTAATATTACATAATTGTAATATCAAAAATATATAGCCGTTAAATATAGTCGTTAAATTCCAATGCGCGATGCGCATGCGCTCGGACGGTTTTAACATCTGAATGTGTTTCAGTTTAAAATAAAAATATGTTTACGCCTAACATCTGAAAAATATAGTAGATTTTTGGCATGAATATCTACATGTTACCCTTTGACCATCTACATTTAAACATCCATTTTTCTCCGTGTGGACCCTCTTCAGTGATTTATTCTAGAAAAAGTTTTCTTGGTACATTTCACCTATTTCCTAAGACAGATTTTTGTGCGTCGACTTTTTGTTTGTATATAAAATTAATTATGGTTCTATATAACTGAATTATAATAAAAATCATTAAAATATTTATATGCAATGCGTGTTGTCTTCAATCAGTGTCTAAAAACCGTCAATATGAAACATTAAGTTGTAATTTTAACATCCCCTTTAGTCCTAAGCCAATATTGCACTGAACTTATTTGCATACTTAGAATACTGATTTTTATTTATTGCTTACTTTTTAATGAGTTTGACAGAAATTAAAAGAGCAAAACTACAATGTTATAAATCTGAACGTATAATACGGAAAAGGAGACAAAAAATGGCAATCTGTTGTTCAGTCTTAACTAAAACTTTTTAGTGTTTTATTATTGCCCCCCCCCCCCTCTCAAGTATAAGATACAAACCAAACATCGAAAATTGTAAATTGGCGACCTGAGAGATGGAAAGTCAGACAAATAAAAATGGTAACAGAGAAATTTTAAAACCTGCGATGCGGAAGGCAGATAATTGGAATTAGCAATCTGTTTTTAACTTTTGTCTAAAAAATATTTAGTATTTTTATATTCTTTGGCCCTTTCTTTTTTGCGCACAAGGCAAAAAATAAAAACATAAATTACAAATTATAAATTGGGAACCTGATAGACGGAAGACAGATAATTAAGAATGGTAATTGATAATAAATCTGAGATACGAAGGGCAGATAATTAGTGAAAATGGAAAACTGTTTTTTAAATTTGTCTATACTATTTAGCGTTTTTTTTTAAAATATATTCTTTGCCTTCCTCCCTCCTTTCTTGAGTATCAGACGTAATAAGAAAATTACAAATTATATATTGGTAAACCGGGAAGATGGAACGACAACTAAGATATTATAAATTTGATGAATTGAAACACTGAAGTAGATAATTAAAAATAGTAATTTGTTCTTTAATTATGCCGTGTGATATATAAGGAAAATATTTTTTTTAATTTGTGACACAATGTGACAATGGGGGTGAGGGGGTCGAAAATTCGCCAAAAAACGGTGACATCCCTTATGGAAGCTCCATTTCCTACAAACACATGTTCCCTAAGTGGACAATAACGTTTTTTTCCCTCGTAGGGTTTGGCTGGGATCAGTGACGTTTTCCTAAACCAGACATCCGAGAATGCAGTTTGCTTTTATACTTTCTGTTCTACATTCTTTGAAATATTTAAAAATGCACTGTTAGAAATTTTTATTACAATATTTTTGAATTTTCATTTGCTAATTTTCCTTTTGTTTTTCATATATTCAACAGGATTTTTTTAAATAAAAATGTTTTGCATAGCTTACTAACATTGTTCTGTAGTTTTGTGGAGTCTCACATTTTTGTTTGGTTGAAAATATATTTTTTTTACTTCTTTAGGGTTCTTGACTTAAAAATTTTTGAAATTTCCGTCTTTTAGGTCGCCAAATGTATAACTTTACAATTTTTATTGTTTATTTTGTATCTTATACTTAAGAGGGAGGGGGGCGAAAAATAAGAAAACACTGAAAAGCTTTAATTAACACTCAACAATAGATTGTCATTTTTTTCCGGACAAATTTTTTCTAGAATAAATCACTGAATCACCCCAAAGCCACAAAACAGAAAACTAGTATTAAATTTATACAAAAATTATTAATATATGAATTCATAATACTTATAATTAATTGATTATCAAAAAATAATTTCGTTGTGACATTTTTTTTGAAAAACAAATGTCATAAAAAAAGTTTTTTCTCTTACTTTATTTTTTTTTTAGAAAAATACAAATGTTTTTGCAAAAATTTGTTAATGTGCGTATGAGTTGCCAAAAAGTGCAATTATTGGTAATGTTTCAAGCTGGAAAAATTAGTGAAATTCACTGAAATAATGAAAATCTATTATTATTCAACAATAATGAAGTCCTTGATAGATTCATATTTCTTTCAATATAATACATTTTTTCGTATATTTTTTGATTATGAAATTTTATTTGGAAAAAACTAATAATAAAACATATCTATATTTTATTATTTATTTCGTATTTTTTATAAAATAAAGTAAAATGTTTTCCTAAACAAATGATAAAAGTGAGTATAAATTGCCATATGTAGCAATTATTGGTGACTTTTCGAGCTAGAAAAGGGATAGGGTATGACGATAATTTCACCTTTCCATTTTCAGCTAAATAATTACCATTTTGAATCATAAAAAGTTTTATAAAAATTTATAATTTATTATTGACGCAGAAATTATTCAACGTTTTACAGTCTCAATTTTAATTTTAGCAATCTTGAGTGTTCACTTTTGTAATATTTCAAATTAATTGACTGTTGAATAATAATGTCATAAAACAATTGGTGAAATTCAATAATATAATTTAAATCTATTATTATTTATCATTATTCAATATAATATCGATTCATATTTCTTCAAATATTATACATTTATTCTTGTATTATTACGTTCTGACATAAATAAAATAAAGAGAAATAAATAATAAAAATAAATAAATTTGATAAAGATCATTTTTTAAAATTATTTTTGTGTTTATCGGAAAAACACAAATGTTTTCGCAAAAATGTATAAAATTTACGACAAATCGAAAAAAATCACAGTTATTAACAATTTTTCATGCTGGAAAAAGTGTAGGGTATGACAGAACTTCACACATCCCATTCATAGCTCAAAAATAACATACAAACTAAATTTTGTAAAAGTTTATAATTTATTGATAAAATCAAATTTTATTATCATATTATGATTTTATTATTTGTTACAGCATTTTTTAATTTTTACTCTAATTACCATGAAAATTATTATGTTAAATAAATTTTGTTTTGTTAATAAATGATGAATGTTTTCACTAATTGTTGATTAATTTTAATATTTATAGCAATAATCATCAACAATTTCGGAAATTCATAAAAATAATTCAAACCTATCCATATTCAACATTATTTATGTAATATTTTATCGATCCACATTTCTTTCAATATAATACATTTCTTTTTATATTGCTTTGTTCTGAAATTTGATTTTTAAAACATAAAAAACATTTTTTCGATAATTTTTGTGCCTTTTCAGAAAAATACAAATTTTTTTGCAGGCAATTTATAAAAGTCAGTATAAATTGCCAAAAATATAAATTATTTGTAATTTTTCGAGCTTCAAAAAGAGTAGGGTATGACAGAATTTTACACTTCCCTTTTACAGCTGGAAAAGTTACCATCACAAATTTTCTTAAATTTTATAAACGTTTATAATTTATTATTGATAAATGCTTTCACTTAATGTCGATTTATTTTAATAATTGTTTTGAAATTATCAACAATTAATGAAATTCATTAAAATAATTCAATTCTATTAATATTTAACATTATTGAAATCTATAATCGATTCAAATTCACACATTCACGTTCTATAAAAAAAATATTTTAATAAAAAAAAACTTATTTTGACTATATCTGTGCTTTTAGAAAAAATTCAAATAGTCTTTGAAAAGAAATTTATAAAAGTAAGTATAAAGTGACAATAAGTCCGCTGTAAGTTTTTATTTTTATTTTTCAACCAAAACGTTGAAAAAAAACAGGTATTAAAAAATGTTAAAAATATTATTTTTGTTGTTTTTTATTGGTTTTTTTATCTCCGTTGGCCAAAATTTGACTTTTGGACTATAAACAAGGTTTTGCAAATGGTTAAAAAAATTGACTTCAAAATCCAGAAAATTTATCAAAGTAAACAATTACCTTTAAAATTAGTAGAAATTTTTTCTAAAGTATCAAGATAGGAATTTAATGAATTAAAATTTGGTTGTAATCACTTACGTGGACAAATTCGATTTGCAAATGACGAATCAGTAGATGAACCTGTAACATCAATATATTTTTCAGAATCAACACTTGATTCATTAGCATCATCTTGAGTATCTCTTGATATCGATGTTTCCTGGCTATCTTCCTGAATAGTTGTCATTATAGATGAAGCAGAAATTTTATTACTTGTTTCAGAAGCCTCTTGTGAATTTTTCGATCTCATCGACCCATAATTCTAACCAAATATTTGTTAAACAAATATAAATCATGTACACATTATTCAAATCATACAAAATGTCTATAGAAATCTTATAGTCTTATTAAACTATTTATAAATTCAAAAATAGTACATTTAAATAAAAAATATGTACCCTAGAGTCGTTATCACCACGGATATTCCAAGTTTCACTGAATCTACTTGTGTCTGAGGATGATTTGGTATCAGATAAAATGTTCAAACGTTCTTTATCATTATAAAATTTATTTGGGCAGGTTTCTCTTTCATCGACTTCAAAGTATCGGATTTCTCTTGCAATAGGCACCAAACCCCTTTTCAAAATCAAAAAATGAAAATGTAAACAAAAATTGACGTTATTAATTTAGGGTTAATTAAAACAAAAGAAAAATATTCACCTTGGCAATTTCTTAGGGGAAAAACGTTTTTCGTGTGGGTATTTAAAATCGTGAGCATCACTTTTTGCAGGGCAGGTTCTTGCATGTTTTTTCTGATTTGTTCTACGGCAATCGCATTTTTTCTTATGTAATATATCGTCGTTAGGTTTATCGCTTTCCGATGATTTTCTTTTTTTCTTCTTTTTTGATTTTAACAAAGCATCTGAATCTCTATAATCTAAGTTGCTAGAAGATGATGAAGACATAACAGATGAGGATGATGAAGTGGAAGAATTTATCATTTTTTCAATGTCCTTCTTTCCCTTTAGTCTGCTTTTATAAGTCTTCGTTGGTTTTTCCAATCGCTTAATTAAAAATGCAATTTTTATCAGAAATTTGATGAGAAGTAATAATAAATAAATAAGTTATAATGGATACCAGTATAATATATTACATAATATGAATTACCGACAAGCGAAAGTATTAACTACGAATAAAAGTCTTTAAAAAATTATATACAAATAATATTAACTTAAATATTAACTTAATAAAATTAATAAAGAGTATAACATCATATAACCTGAAAAACATTGTTTTTACTAAACATACCGACAGGTAATCTTGAAAAAATATTAAAAAGTCAAATCATTTTTATCATTATACTCTGTAATGGCCAACCAAACAAACAAAAAATTTGATCTATAATTACCCTTTCAAGAGTTTAAATTTCGATCAAACATTGATTATTTATAACTTCGAAAAATGTTTAAAGAATAAAGAAATATATATTGTACTTAAAAAAGTAGTACATTTCTTGATTTTGGCGAAAACGCAATCTGAGAAATTCGCAAAATTTACCCATAATTACGCCGATTGACGGTAGGTAACATTTTGAATGAAGAACAATATATCGAATAAAATGAAAAGGAATTGTATTTGTATGATTTCTAAATAAAAGCGTTCAGAATTAAATAATTTAAAATCAATAAATTTTTCATCAGATGTTCGCAAAATTGCAAAATTGCAGACTAAAAATGTTATAATTGCACAATTTCATTATGGAAAACAATTAAAATTGATTCATTTCTAATTGAAAGCTTTCAAAATTAAACAATTCCATTTTCAATTGGACAATCTCGAAATTAAACGATTTTAGATTGAACATTGGGAAAATAAAGACATTTGCAAAATTTCAAAATTGAATAAGTTTAGATTATAATTTTTTAAACTGGATCATTTAAAATTCAAAGAAATTAAAATTGTATAACTTTTAATTGAAATCATTCAAAAGTCAAAGCTTTTGCATCCAAATAATTTTTAATTTGAAGCAATTAGGAGTTGATGATTTGAAATTAACAACCAAACTGAATGTTGCACAGTCTGAAAATCTAGAATTTTGCATTTTTATTACATAAAAGAAATTATAATTCAAGAATAAAATGAATCAGACAAATTGTTTTTATTGTAAAAAAAATCACCACTATTTTCATAATTCAAAATGGAAAAATTTTGAATTAATAAACCTTTAAAATTGAATAGTTTAAAAAAATCGTTCAAAATGAATGCAGCGTTCAACATGAAAATTTCCTATGCTTTAATTTTTAACACATTTTCGAAATTGCACAATTTTCAGCCTTTCACTTCAAAATTTTTCTCATTTTTCAGATTGAGTTAGAAATGTTCAATATTTTTGGACATTTTCAAACAAACATTAATTTTTCAATTCCTAGTCTTTCCTAATTCTTCATTGTTTTAAATTTGTTTTTGAGACAGTACAAGATTGTTTGATTACAAATCCTTTAAACTGTAAATTGCGGAACGATCAAGTCTTTCAATTTAATATTCTACGATTTCAAGGAATTGAAAAAAAAACAGAACATTTTCTACGTTTAAAATTGCAACCAAACAATTTCGAATATTTAAATCTAAAATGATTAAATTCGAAACAGATTAAAATTAAAACCAAAGAGTTTAGAATATTTGAATTTGAAATTATTGGGTATAAAGCTGACTATCAATGCTTTCTTATTGAAATTTTGAAAGATTTAGTAGTGCAATCATCACGGAATTTTTATTATTTGAATTTGAAACTATTATTGTTTCGAGAAGATTTCAATTAAAAATTGATGAGTCTTTAAGGCTATCAATTGAAATTTATTGTACAATCTTGGCAGTCAGATTCGCGGATTTAAAAATATTCAAGATATTTAAGCAATTCAGGAATCCAAAAGAATGCAGAATATTTCAGGAATTCAGAAAATTCAGAGAATTTCAGGTATATCTTGAATTCCTAAAATATTCTGAACTCAGGGAATTCAGGGACTTCAAGAAATTCATAGAATTCAGGGAATTTAGAGAAATCAAGGATGTCAGGATATTCAAAGAATTTAAAGAAATTTTGAAGCAGAAAATTCAAGGAATGCAGGGAATTTAGAATACTCAAGGAATTAAGAGATTTTCAGGAATTGAGAGAATTCAAAATATTGAACGAATTCGAGGTTTTCAGAGACTTTAGAGAATTTCAGGAATTTGAGTGCATTTAGAGAATTCAAATATTTCAGAGAATTTAAGACATTTCAGAGCTTCAGAGGAATTCAAGGAACTTATGGAATTAAAGGAATTTGAGGGTTTCAAAGAATTGAGAGAATTTAGGGAATTGAAGGAATTTCCGACATTCTAGAGATTCAGAGAATTCAAAGAAATGAAGGAATTTAGAGAATTCCGAATATTCAAGAAATTTAAGATCTTTAAGAAATTTAAGGATTTCGAGAAATTCAGCGAAGTTCGAAGAATTTAGATCGTTTAGGAAATTCAAGGAATTTAGAGAATTCAAAGAATTCAAGGAATTCGGAACATTAAAAGAATTTTGGGTATGGAAATGCAACATTTATATTTATACTTTTTTATATAATAAACTTCTTGCTTCAAATTAAACAATTGTAATTGTAATAGATTTTAACATTATTTTTTAAGAACATTATTTTTATTAAAAAAAGTTTAAAACATACGAAAACATAATTTTCCTAAGAATAGTTTTTGTATATGCTTTTTCTCTTACTGTCGCTTTTACCCAATTTTTAAAAAATCGTTAAAATTTAATCATTCGTGGCTTTTTTGGCAGAAAAAAAAGTTTTTTATGAGTTTGACAATTTCTTCATTCAAAATAATGTTTCTTATTTGAAATAACATCATCAGTAGTATTACTCCCTTTCTCAAAATCATAAAAAAAATATTTTTTAGAGATCTGATTTTCGGCATGACAACTACCTTAAATAATAAAACCAACCGAATTAAAAAAGAAGAATAAAAATAGTATTACTGCGAACTAACTCCCTACTGCGAATAAAATGAGTTAGCAGCGAACACATGTTAATTCTTATTAATATAATAAATAATAATTATAATAAATGCATTATTACATTTTTTCTTCCAAACCAAAATATTTTTGAGAGAGCAGTGAAGATTTTCTTCATTCTACTCTGCTTTTTCTTTTTCCTTCTCGTTCCCCTACATCTCGCAGGAAGAAGTTTTTCATTTAAACCGTCATCTACTTTTATTTCTATTAACTCTTCCTCAACATTTTTTTCAGACGAAGAAGATGCTTGTGAATTAGCAGAAGATTTATCTTCATCGGGAAATTCCGTCATGATTTTTGCAAATGTAGACCTAAGTCTTCTACGAGCTCGGACCACAAAACAGGAAGTAGGACTTTCACTGCTTGAATCGATATCGTCAATTGGGACGTTGAATATCTTGAAGAATATTTTATTATCTTTTTAAATATATTTGATTTGATGAATATTTTAATTTATGAAAGGTAATAAAAGAACGAGAAAGGAAGAGCGTTGAATAAGAAGGAGCTTAGTGGAAAAAACAAATGGAGACAAATGAAGGATTAACATGGAATATAGCAGGGGAGAACAACTTATTTGAAGCAGAAGAATACTTGAAGAGTCAGTTGATAAAATAGTAACTGCAGAGGGAAAGAAATTGCTAAAGTTTTTTGAGGATTTAAGGGGAATTACCAATATTCAATGAAAGAATTAAAAGTGATGAAAAAGGAAATTGGACTTACATTTGTGAAGGCGGGGGCTCAGTTTTGGATTATAATTATAGTAATAAAAGAGACTGAAAATAAATGTCCTATCACAGAGATCAGAATTTAAGTAAGAGGAAAATTTTCAGATCACTTCCCAGTTAAATTTAGCTTAGAGATAGATTGAATGAAAGATGAGGAACGAAACATAAATTTATGAAAATTGAAAATATACCCAACAGATTAAGGTGGGATAGTACAATGGCAGAGGAACATGAAAAAGAAATGGAAAAATGTTGGGAATCAACAGTGGAAGGTTTAGAGAATTCGGAATGGGAAGATAGATGCTAAAAGCTTAATTAATGTATATGTTAAGCTGCAGAAAAATTAAATTCAATAATGCAGGTATGAGGGAAAGGGGAGATTAGGCTAAATAATAATAAGAAGGATTGGTTTGATAGAGAATGTAAACAGCTGACGGCTTTAGAGGTGGGGAGGGAGGAGGAAGAGAAAGGAGTAAAAATGCAGAAAGGTAGAGAAAATCAAGAAAATGGGGTGTTTTTAGAAAGTGCTAGAAAATGTTAGAAAAGATTGAAAGGAATGTAGGGTGAAGATAGAGGGATAGAAAATAAAGAGAATAGAAGAAATACATAGAATATTAAAGGGATTTTGGATAACTGGCAGACTAGAAAGAGGTTGGGAAAAGCCGGATTAGTTCCAATCTTTGAGGGAAGAGATGAAAATGGAATAGAAAACGACAGAGGTGTTTCTTTGCGGGACACAGGCTATAAAATATTAGCAGGGATTTCAGATAAGAATATAAGAGAGTGGATAGAAATAAGGGACTGTGCAAAGAAAGTCAGGCGGGATTCAGAAAAAGGAGGTTGAAAAGATTGTATTGAATTCGCCCATTAATAATCATCTAAAGAAAGAAGGGAGTAAATTACATGTGGTTTTCATCGACCTCAAAAAAGGATTCGATACAGCAGAGAGGAATTTGTTATTTGTAAAACTCAAAAGATTAGGGATACATGGAAGGATGTTTGATATGATGAAAGCAATTTATAGAAAAACAACGAATAAAGTGATAACAGAAGAAAGGACTACAAATCATTTCCAAACCAAAAGAGGAGTATGAACAGGATGCCCTTTGAGTGCTACGTTGTTTAATATATTATTTGATGACACTGATGATGGATTGGAGTTGAAGAATAAAGGGGGAGGCCAATAATAGAGAAAAGGAAGGTAATTGTACTCAAATTTTTGGATGACTTAGCTTTAGTTGCAGATTAACCGGAGGGACTAGCTGAAATGTCAAAAACGCTTGAAGGATATGTAAGGGAGAATGGTCTAGAAATTAATGTTGCAAAATTACGGTATTCAGAAAGGGCAGGAGAAAGAAAAAAGAGGAGTAATGGAGCATATATGGAAAGATAGTCGAAATAGTTGATAGATATGAGTATTTAGGTTACTGGTTTTCAAAAGGGGGAACTAATTGAAACTATGTAAAGGTAATGGTGGACAAGCTGTTAAAAGCGGCAAATTCGGCTTGGGGAGGGATGAAGAGAGCAAGGTTGGGAGAATTAGAAATACGGCTATAAATATAATGGATGTGTCCGATAAATCTGGGGGATTATATGGTGTTGAGTTATGGGGCTGGGAAAGGTGGACTCGATAGGAACACTCCAGATTAAATCTGGTTGCGGGAAGGAAATAGTATTGAAGTTAAGGTAAGAAATAGGGCTAATGAATATCTTTTGGATAGAATGGACATGGATGAATATACGTTACATAAAATTTGTTCAAACGAAGAGTTGAGAGGTCTGAAAAGTGAGAATCATTCTAGTTGGCACATGAAAGTAAGAGAAGTTTTGAGGGAAGTAGGAGACGGTAAAGATTTAGATTGTTAAGGGATCAGAATCAAGAAATTCAGAGGAACTAGAACAGGATAGAAAAATCTAAGTATTGTGAATTCTAAGGACCTGTAAAGAATAATTTTGGAAATGAAAAATACTGGGATGATAAAAAAAATAGAATACAGAGAGAAGGAACTATGGACTAGCTTGCGGTGCGGAAATATGGAGAGGGCGGGAAACAAAGGTTTGAAAGATGTAAGCTGTAGATTATATGGGGAAGCTGAAGTGAACTTAGATCATATAGTAATTTGCAATGCAGAAAAATAATTGATAGATGAGAGCAGGGTCGAAAAGTTAAGGGAGTGGATAGATAATAGCTATGGAAGTGAATTAACGAACAAAATTTGCTTAGCATTATCAACGAAATCGAGCCGCAGATATGCAAGGGAATTTAAAACGATTGCTAAGGAATCAGAAAAGAAAAGAAGCGAGTATAATGATGTAAGAGACCAAATGTGAAATAGTTTAATAATGTGTAATTCTTTAGGTGTAATATAAAATAGTTTAAGTAACATATAATCGGAACAAAATTTATGAAAACAAATTCTGTAATACCTGAGTGGTTACATCGTCTCGCAATTTCTGAGCTTCAATATCTCTATACGGTTCTCTTTGTGGCGGATCCTTATAGATTTGGGTTTCATCATCCTGATAAGCTGTTAAATGCATTTTTTCTGTTAATTAAATTAATTCATATTTTCACTTAATTTTGTCAATTATATCTTTAATAATTACGCTTATTTATCCACGGAAAATAAATTAGAATTAAATCAAGAAAATATGAGGTAAAAATTTGTTCTTTGATTTCATTTGATACACGCATAACATAAAAAACAAAACGTACAACCATAATATTTATACAGACTTCACAGCTCAAAATGCCCTCAAAGTATGAGCATTTGTAAAACATTATTTCATGAAACAAGAAAAATTTGCTTCGATCAAAGAAAAAATTTATTGAAGGTATTTAGTACTGCATTTCTTTGTTTCAAGTGATCCTTTTTCCAAGTACTGTTGAATTTACAATCAAAAATTTTCCCACCAAAAACTATGAATTACCAAACCAAAAAGATGAATTTTCAATCGAAAAGGACAAATTCTCAACAAATCAGATGAATTTTCGAACAAAAAATATGACTTTTAAACAAAATAGTGCAATTTTCAAAAAAATAGTTAAATTTGAACAAAATGGTTGGTTTTTTTTATAAATCACATTGTTGAATTTTCGATCTTCAAAGATGAATTTCCAACAGAATAGTTGAATTTCTAACGAAATAGTTGAATTTGCAAGCGAAATAAAACAGTTTTTCATACAAAAATTGTATAATTAATTTAAAAGGACGAATTTTCTATTTAAAATGACAAATTTTCAACAGAAAAGTTAAATTTCCAACAAATTGATTAAATTTTCAACCAAATAGTTGATTTTTCACAAAACAATTAATTTTTTAACAAAGAAGTTCCATTTTCAACTATGTAGATGAATGTTCAATAAAAAAGATTAATTCTCAACGAAAAATGTAATAGATGATATTTTAACCATAAAATAGTTTTATTTTAAACAAAAAACAATTGAACTCATAAAAAATACAAATTTTGGAAAAATTAATTGAATAACAAGAAAAAACTGATTATTTTGTAACCAAACAGTTGCATTTTAAACGAAAAAAGATACAATTTTTACCAAAAGAGATAAATTTTTAAACTGAAAAGGCAAATTTTCAAAAAAATAGTGTAATATTGAACCAGGGAAGATTTTTTAAGTCAAGAGAGTAAAAAAAATGTCAACCAAATTGTTGAATTTTTAAACCAAAAAGGCGAATTCTCTAGAAAAAAGTTGAATTTTCCAACAAAAAGTTTATTTTTGACCAAATAGTTGAATTTTTCACGAAAATAATCAAATTTTCATCCCAAAAACACGATTTTTTAAGAAAACGGTTTAATTTCAAAGCTAATTAGTTGAAAAATACCAAAAATGTGTAAGTTTTATTTGCAGTTGAAAAAATTAAATAAAAAAAAAAAATTCAACAAAGTAGTTAAATTTTCAACTAAAGAGTTGGGTCGTCAACAAAATTATTTTTTTTTAACGCAGCATTTTAAATTTTAACCGAATAGTTGTATTTTTAAACAGGATGATTATTTTCTACCGAAAAGGTGAATTTACAACAAAATACATACATTTTTAACTAAAAATGATCAATTTTCAACCAATAATCGAATAGTTAAATTTTAAGTTAAAAAAAATTAACTTTTAACCAAAAATGAACAAACTTTTATCAAAATAGTTAAATCTTTAAGTAATAATATTAATGTTTAACAAAGTAGTTCAACTTTCAACCAACCAATTAAATTTCCAATTAGGAAGATTTATTTTCAACCAAAAAATACGAATTAACAACAAAATATATACATTTTCAGCTAAAAATGATCAATTCTTTACAAAAATTGAAATGGTTAAATTTTCAGTTGAAAAATTATTTTTTATCCAAGAAAGAACGAGTTTTTAACAAAATAGTTCAATATTCAAGCAATAAAATTGTTTTTTAACAAATTAGTCCAAATTTTGACAACCTAGTTGAATTGTCATCCAAAACTTAAATAGGTAAATTTTCAGTTTAAAAATTAATTCTTAAAAATAAAAAAATAAAATTTCCAACAGAATGATTCAATCTACAACCAATAAAATAAATTTTTCACAAAGTTGTTTAACTTCCAATTAAGTGTTTGAATTTTCAACCGAAAAAAATGAAATATTAATGAAAAATTTAGTAGTTGAATCTCCGTCTAAAATTGAACCATTTTTAGAAAGAATTGATGAGTTTAATTTTCGTTTAGAAAAATTAATTTTTTACCAAAGAAACGAATTTAAAAAAAAAATAGTTCAATCTTCAACCAAATAGTAGTGTGACGTAGTTTTCGAACGACTCCATAAAATATTTTCTGATTTCAAGAAAATTTGTCTTATCTCACGAAAATGTACTTGAACAGAGGGAGTTAATTTTCTGCAATCAGTACATTTTCTTGAAACAAAATAAATTTTTTTGTATCAAGAAAATATTTTATCCTCCATATTCAGACCAATATTTTCTTTATTCAATGCTAATATGTTTTCCGTGGAATTTTTGCTTTATCAAGTTATAAATTCAAGAATGATTTATTTACTCATTGTATCTCAAATAAAAAATTGTTCTCACAGTAACTGTATTCAGTGGAAGAAGTAAGTTCTTCAAGATCTTCTGTGATTTGAATTCCTTCTACCTCATCTACTTCTCCAGTAACTTCTGTCACTTCTTCAACACCTTCTTCTTTCTTATTCTGAATTTTTAACATTTCTTCTTCTGAAGAATCTCTAAAAATTTTCAGATTATCTTACTCCATTTTAGATGAAGAAACGTAATTCAAAAGAAATTCGTTTTGATTCAATTTTTTTTTACTTTTCTTCGCTGATGTCAGATAAATCTCCATAGTCTATGGGTGCTTTACAAACTGTGCAAAGATTCTGCAAATCTGCAAAACATTGCACACAAAATAAACCTCTGCAATTAGGTGTAGAACATTTAACATGAGGAAGTTGTCCTTCCCTTTCAATGGCACCACATAAAAGACATGCATTTTGCTTCAAGGGGAATAGTTTATTTAAAATGGGACAGATCGCCGTTAAACGTTCTCTACATGTCACCTTTTCAGTATTTCCACTGCCAGCCATTCCAAATTTTCTGCGCAATTGTCGTCTTGCAAATTTCAGAAAATTTCCTCTTGATCTAATACAATGAGAGATTTTAAATAAAATATGATTTGGTTAGTAATACCAGTGAAATATAAAATAAACAAAAATATTTAAGCATAGGCATGTGAAATCTGCCCCCGCACGTATTAACTTGAATTTACTGTCACAGGTTTGCATCTATGTGGGGTAAAATTTCTCATATGATAACCCTAAAAATTAATTTTTGTGGGAGTTATGGAGGGGGAAATAAAAATAAAAAGTGGGTTTTTTCGAAAACGGCATGCGCGATTTACATTTTTTTTGACATTGTTCCACCCCTTCAAAAAATTTAACAAGAATATATGTTATGAAGGATATTTTAAGAAATATTTGTGTGAAAAATATATGTGTTCACTCTAGAAAATAACATCAAAAAATGTTTGAAAAATTCAACATCTTTTTACCTGTAATTCATCGAAA
Organism: Andricus grossulariae; assembly: GCA_011634705.1. Taxonomy (NCBI): domain Eukaryota; kingdom Metazoa; phylum Arthropoda; class Insecta; order Hymenoptera; family Cynipidae; genus Andricus; species Andricus grossulariae. The sequence continues at coordinate 33,177 of JAABKJ010000567.1, read as the reverse complement.
TCGGTCAAGCATTTTTCGAGAAAATCCATTTTTTCAATTTCATTTCCCCCTCCATCACTCCCACAAAAATGAATTTTTAGGGTTATCTTTGAAAGAAATTTTACTTCACATGGATGCGAACCTATGATGACAAAAATTTCAAGTTAATACGTGCGGGGGGAGATTTCACATGCTTATTCCGCTATGCCCTTCGGACAAATTAGCGGCTTTTTTGTCATCGATTTTCCAGAAAGGAAAACGATGATCAATTAGAGATTTTTCCACAGGCCAGAAAATGACGAACCACCGTCACAGTGGGGAAAAAAGTACATTTTTTGAACCAAAAGCCACCGATAGTACAATTCTTAATGGATTTTAATGGGGGGTTTTTTAAATGACCGCAAATCTTCCAGGTATAACGAATGACTGACCTGACCAGGTAACAAATTGTAAACCTTGGTAGTCGGAACCAACCTTAAACTGTAAGTTCCCTCAAAAGAGGTTCATTACTTATTCCAGACTTACAAACTGACTAAAAGATTTCATAAACCAATTAAATAACTAACAAGAAACAACTTTTTGTGAGTGAACGTAAGAAAAAGAATTGTTTACATCATTATAAACAAACTCATGAACAAAACTCATTTTTGAGTGATTCGCAATGAGTAGCTACTTTAAATGCATAGATTTTGTATGAAATATGAAGGATGTTTATGTGCACTAAGAATGAGTTAATAAAAGCTGCTGTTTATTAATTCTTTAAACAATTTTCATAAACAAATACGCGTTATAACCATGTTTGAATGAGTAGGTTTTGTTTTTTTGCGGAATTAACTCGAAATGTCTAGTCAGACTCCTTACTGTCATAATTTACATAGTGAGAAAAACTGTTATTTATATAAACAATTTTTATGAACAAATGCACATTTTGATTGTTTTGATGAATAGGCTCCTTTTTTGAAGAATGAACTAGACATGTACTAATAAAGACTCTTCACTGTCATATTTTTCATAATGACTTAAACTGTTAATACTATAAACAATTCTTATAAACAAATGTACATTTTTACCGTTTTTTCATGAATAGACTTCATTTGCTTGGCGGAATAAACACAAAATGTTTTGCCGGAGACTCCTCAGTTTTATATTTCTTACATTCCAACAAAATTTTGAGTACATAAACAATTTTTCATAATCAAATCCTTACTCCTTGGAGACTCATACTCTCAGCCATTTTTTCCGCAAAACAGAATAAAGCTTATTCATCAACAATTAGTAAAAATTTTTATTCATTTATGAAAATAATTGATATAATTAACCATTTTCATCACCATGAAATATATAATATGAAGGAGGTTTTAGCAAGACATTTGTAGTTGCGTTGGTTTATAAAAATAATTTATATAATTAAATGTTATCACTATGAAAAAAACAACAGCAATGAGTCTTTTTGGCAACACATTTAGAGTTCATTCCGCATAAAAATGAAGCAAATTCATAAAAAAAAAAAATAGTAAAAATGTGCATTTTTTCATAAAAATTCTTAATATAATTAACAATTTTTGTTACAATGGAAAAATAATAGCAAAAAGTCTTTGGAAAAACATTACTGCAGCTGCTCTTAAATAATGGTGAGCGAACAATAATATCTTTCCTATTTTATGCAAAACCTATAGATTTAAAAAAAACTTTTATTTCGAATCACATAAAAATTACTTTTGTTTATTAGTTTGTTTATAGCATTATGAAAAATTATTTTTCTAACTCTAACCCATTGAAAATCATTTTTTCTTAGTTATTAGATTGATTCGTGACCTATTTTAATGAGCTTGAAATTCCTCAAAGAAATAGTATCACTAAAAAGTTAGAGAAAGCAAACTTATACATACCTGGATGATTTACAGTAAATTTATAACAAAAAATTATCAAAATTCTTCAACAATTGTTCTGTTGGTCGGTTTTTGTCCAGAAAAGGGACCTAATTCAGGTTTAATTAGAAAATTTAATTAAAAAGGTCGGTAGCGCAGTTTTACAGTCAATTTGATCTGAATTTGGTTGCACTTCGAAAATAAAATTTTGTTGTCTTTCGACTCTCAAAAATCCGGGTTATAATTTTTTTCTGACTCATTATGTATGACAGAGGTCAGGCTTGTAGGAAGTCAAAAATGTTATATGTCAGACTTGTAATAATGTTACAAGTGTGACATGTCAGACTTGTAATAAAGTCACAAGTGTGACATGTCATATATTGATTCAAGTAAGAAGTGACGTGATCATATAAAAATGAAATGAATTTTTTTCAGTAAGTTTGAAATAAATAAAAATAATGAATACCTTAAAATATGATTATAAAGCCAGACTGCTCGTTCTTTTGCTCTTTCCGGGTGGTAGGAGCCCATAACGATGTGCCTTAGTCGCAAACCGTAAGGTTCAAAGACAGCCATTATCCAGCAAAGGACAATGAGCGATGTAATTTGCGTGTATCTATCTAGATCCGGTGGAATTGGGTCCGGAAGGCATGAAATGGTGTCTATCTCTTCCTCTGAAGAAGAAGGAGAGAAAGCTCTTACGATGCTTCTGTAGAGCTCAGCTAAAAATCCATTTCCGGACACGTGAACTCCTACAGAATTAGGTCGTTGTACCTTCGTTTTGACCCTTCCATGGTGTCTAGGTCAGCAAAATTATTTGAGTTTACTTCAGAATGCACCAGTGAAATTAAAACAAAATGAAATAAATTAAAATACCTAGACAAATTGCTTAAAAATATTTTCGGTTTTCATTTTTTTTTTAAGTATAAATTTAATGTTGAGAAATTCTCTTACCCTATAAATTTATTAACATTGATTGGAAAATATTTCCTCAATTTTAGGAAATGACAAGAACTTTTTAAAGATATTTTTGGTCTTGAAATATGAAAATGCGCAATTTCATTACAAGTTAATGATAAACGAATTTTATCCAGTACAGTTTCGACAGGTTTTTCCACGTCTTTTCCATTTATCATAAGCATTGTTTGAAAAAAATAAATATGTAGCTTTCAAAAATAGACGTTAAAAACAAATTTGTTTGTATTTTTGTTTGAAAAAGAAATATAGTTTCATTTTTTATCTATAAAGAAAGCTCTCACTAAGATCTTTAAGGTAAAAAAAAGTGTTTTTTTATTCAAAAAAATAAGCGATGAGTAGTTTTTTAGACTGAACCATCTGTTTTGACGATGTTTAACTTCTTCAATAGCAAAAAAATATGTTGTTTGTTACAATTTCAATTGGGGTTTTCAGTCCTTTTTATCAGTCGTAACCAATGTTTGAAAAAATAAGTATTTGACCTTTTAAATTTTCTTATGTCTAAGAAGAAAGCTTGGGTATTCTTCTTGAAGAATTTGGAGATTAAAGAGTAAACTTTAATTTTTTTCAGTAAAAATAATGGTTTGGAACATCGGCTAGCGTGCGTAAGCGTCATTGGGTAAATAAGAGCACTGATAACTTATTTTTGTCAATAAAAAATTAAATTTTACTTTTCAACCTCAAGTTACTCAAAGAAAAAGACGAATTTCTTTTTGACGTTTATTTTTGAAGGTCAAATATTTTTTTCTCTCTTTTTTTTTAATGGTAAAGATCGATATCAAGGATGTGAAAAAACCTATTGAAATTATAACAGAAAACCTTTTTTAATTGTTCTTAGAAAAGTTAAAAATTCTCAAAACAAATAGTATATTCGCTCTGCTTTCCCCTTTTTTGTCATAATTTATTTTTATTCATCATGTGAAATATTTTTAAGCAATATAAAAACAATTGCCATTGATAGGAAGACTGATATCATTTGTTTCAAATATTTGCTAAATGTTTAAACAATGAATTATCATTAACTGGTAACTTCTTCTTAGAGAGAGGTAAAAAACTTTATTTTTTTTTGTAATTTGCTTAATTTCGTTGCTTATCATTAAATATGTACGTCAATCAGATATTAGTACCACATTCTTGAAAAAATTCGTATTTATTTTAGTAATTATTGTAAAAACAATTTTCTTTTGAAATAATTGTTTTAAATTGATCTGTTTCTGTGATTAATGTGCTAACTTTTCTTTGGTAAGAGCAAAGTATAATGTTAAAACCATCATCCGGTTGTCCGAACAATTTATTGAAGACTAATTGTAAATTTTGATGGAAGCGATAAAAAATATCCAATATTTTTTTTTAATTTGATCAAGTGTGTGGCTTATAGTTAAATATTTGAATTTTATACAAATTATTTGAATAACTAATATTCGTTCAAACAAGTTTTCATATTATTCATGAAAAGTTTTGTTTTTTCAATAAGATGAGGTTTTGTGACAATTACGTTCGATTTTGTCGTTCTAAAATTATTTCTTTAATTTTTTTCTTCGATTCACTCCATCAAACTGTTGATTATTGGTTCAGTGCAAGCTGAAAGTAAGTTTTTTTGGTTTATCCATTTTTGTTCAATTTTTCATGATAAATATGAAAAAAATTTGAACAAATATTAATTATTATGAGATTGGTCTAGCAATTGAATATTTAAGAACAAGCGATACTCTTGACTGAATTTATTTAAAAATTCCTTTTTATATCTCATTTCCATAAAAATTTACAAATAAACTTTAATCAATTGTTTAAACGGTTCAAAAATGGTTTCAACATAAGAAGTTCCTCTTAAAAATGTTAAATTATTGCATTCATTTCAGAAAATTTAAATTTAAAACATTTTTTACAGAACATAATTGTTTGATTGAAAAAAAATTATTTAGACAAATATGAATTTGTTACATAATAGAACAGTGATATCTGAGTGACGTACATATACATATACTAACTGTTCTATGAAGTGCAAAAAAGTTCCTTTCAATGAGTTATTAGGAAAAAACTATTCAAACAAAAATTGTTTCAACATTTGAAAATTAGTTTTTTGAAGCATTTTTAGAACGTCCAAACTCAATTTAGATTAGCGAAAATTATTCTTTGAAGACTTCTCAACCAATTCTGATAATCTCCTGCAAGCTAAGTTTAAATCCAGAAAAGCGAATCTCATTTTTCCAAAAACAAAAATTCTCCCATTTTAATCTCATGGAATTTTCCGGGCCTTTGCGATACGTCCTAATGTAAATCGATTTAGCTCAAACTTGGAGGGACTATTTTTTCTGGGACCTCAGAAAATAGAGTAAAGAGGGAGAGGGGGTTGAATGCCCCCCATTCGAAAGTAATTTTTTTGGACCTTCCTACGGTACACTTGAGAAATAATCCCCCAAATATGGATTAGGCTGTTTGAAAATAATAAATGTTTAAATCGAAAAGAAATAACAGGAAGAGTGCTTAGAGTGTGGGAAAGAAGCGGGAAGCATATAGAAGAAGGATCAAGGATAGGAAGGTGGAGGACTAATAGGAGGTGAGGTGTAGCAGAAGGAATCAAAAAGTGCTAAACATACTTGAAATGACGAGGGTTAGAGAAGTATAAGGATAGGGGAGAGGGTGGGCAGGACAAATAGGGAAAGGATTAGGGATGTTTGAGTAAGGAGTTGGAGGTGGGAGGGGAGTTGGTGATTAGGATAGAGCGATGAAAGGATAGGGGCTGCGTGAGGGGAATATAGGAAAAGATTAAGGGAGGTTGGGTGCGCGAAAAGAAGATAATATATGGGAGGCGAGCGATTGATTGGGGATGTAAACCAGAAGAAGGCCAAGGAGGACGGGATTAGTAGAAGAGTTAGAGGATGTATATGCGATATGACGGGAGGAATGAGGGATTAAAGGGGAGAGATATATAGAAGGGAGTAGGTGATTTAGGAATATAGCGGAATGAGTCAAGATGAGGATAGGAGCAAGGGCCAGGAGTAATGTTAGGAGGATAGAGAAGCGATATAGTAAATGTTAAAGGGATGGAGGTTTTGTGGGGCGAAGGGATTAAAGGGGTAAGGGGTAGAGATGAGCAAGGAGAGGATGTATGATAGGAAAGAGATTAGTAAAGACTCCTTTTTCCATACGAGGGGATGAGAATTGGGATGGGAAAATAATATATAGATCAATGATTAGGAGTCGAGGTTTTATGAGTTATGGGTAGAGGGGTGGATGCCCCAAACGGGAGATGGTTGATAGCAAAGGTTCTGCAATATGTAAGACAAATTTTCTGTGGTTTTAGCTTATTTAATTAAGATATTTGAAATACGAAAATATACCTAATCATGCTAAGAATCCAATGCAGACTATAATCAACAGCCATGTAAAACAAAAGCTTACATGAAGTTGAGAACAGAAAAACGGCAGATTTTGCAAGATGAATTTGTTCAACTTTGATAAGGGAAATTGAACTCAGAGGGATGTATTTATTTCTTTCCCTTGGATTTAACGGCAGCACAGTTTCTTTATCTAATCGAGCTCTTCTCAAATCGATCTCACGTAAATAATCTGTCAAATACCGATTGTCAAATCGGGGATTCGTTAACCACTTGTGTCTATAATTGATTACTCTGAAATTAATAAAATGTTATTAAAATTTTAATGAAAAGTTTGTATTTTAAAAAGATTGTATAATACAATCGAAATTGAGGTGAAGTATCAACCTTAGAAGTAAGATAAAGATAAATAAGCTGGTAGCAAAATTCATCAAATCGAAAAGCTTGAGGAATTTTCCGGTCCTTAATCTTATTTCCTTTCCGATTCCTTTAGACACATCTGAAATGCTGCGACTATGGTTAGTCTCAAAGTGGAATGAATGAGAAAATTTCACTTTGACGTAAAATATCGCCTTCATATGCTTCGAAAATTTGATTATTTCTGGTCCCAGGAAAGGAATACTCAAATTAATAAAACGTATGACTTCAATGCAAAATAAAAAGAAGATTAATTAAAAAGAATGCTTACTTTTTCGAACAACACTAACAATCGTATCAGCAACGTATGATACAAGAATGCAAATAAAATCCATAGGTTTTACAATGTAGCATACAGATCCTACGACATATGGCATGTTACAAACTCCTCCGAATAAAGGTCCTAATTTTTCTTTACAATCGGATACTGCCTCTTCAAATACATTTTCACACCTGTCGAAAGGTGTGCCTAATTCCTTGTTACACATATTTACAACACTTCCCAACCATTCATAGGCTGACTTGATTACACGTACTAAAAAAATGCATAAGTTTCTTTTAATCCTGATGATGCATTTCAACAAGGTTTGCAAATTTTCAATATATGAATGTAACTTGATAAGTTTCCAAACAACTTTCATATTACAAATTTCACACTCTGACCACTATTATACAACTTAGATATAACTTAGTTTAGTATTAATTTTTTTTTTGTCAAAAATTCTACTACTTGACTGCAAGTTGAACTAGTTTGTTAAAAATGTATTTTTATTGTTTAAGATTCATCATATTAGTTAAAAATTAATCCATTTGGTTGACACTGCAGCTATTTTATTGAAAATTCGTTTATTTTTGTTTGTTGAGAAATTCTTTTATAAACTAAAAATGTATCTATTCCATTTTTGGGTTGAAAACTCATGTTTTTAATTGAAAATTGATCTTTTCAAGTGAGCAATTCCATGTCAAATCATCTGAAGAAGTTAATCTGATGTTAGTGATTTTAATGAAAATTCTAATATCCATTCTCTTAGGTGTTGAAAGAAAAACCCTAAGAAAATTTTTGAAAAATTCAATAAAAACATTGTAAGCATGGTTTCAGCGTACGTTTTTCATGATTTCTCAAAAACTAAGCGAGACTCAATTTTGATATTTACAGGGCTTTTAGAGGACATTGTTAGCTATCTAAAAAAAGAAAGAAAATAAAAAATGGATTTCTTTCAGAAATTCAGTTTCAAAATTTGTTTTTGAAAAATCTAGAAAAATCGAAACAATTTTTTCCTAAGAAATATTTTTTTCAAAACTACGTCTCATTAGAAATAATTTCAAAAATATACACCTCAATATTTTTTAAGTCACCAAGGTTATGAAATTTCAGAAGAAAGGACCAAAATTTTCAATTTTGAATATCTCATAAGTTTTTTGAATATTTCAAAAATTATTTTGAGATTTTTCTGTCAACACTTAAGATAACAGATAATAAAATTTTCATTAAAATTACAAACAATAGATCAAATTATTCAGATGATTTGACATGGAATTACTCTAGTTAAAAATGTATGTATTTTGACAAAATTCTTTTTTTTTTTGTAGAAAATTAATCTTCTTAGTTCAAAATTTATCCTGTTTGTTCAAAAATGCAACTGTTTGGTTGTGAATTAATAACAATATTATTACATGTTTCATTGAGAAATCATTTTTTTGGGGTTGAAAAATCGACTGCTTGGTGTAAAGTTAAAGTACTTTAAAGCATATTTTTTTGGAGATTCATAATTTTAATTGAAACTTCATAATTTTGGTTAAAAATTCAACTATTTGGTTTGAATTTTTATTCTTTTGTTGAAATCGCATCTATTTTGTTTGATAGTAATTTTTTCAATAAAAAATTCTACAACTTTGTTGAAAGTTGAACTAGTTTGTTAAAAATACATTTTTATCGTTGAAGATTCATCTCTTTGGTTGCAAATTGAACTAACCCATTTTAATAAAACTAATCTTCTGGATTGAAGAATCATCGAAATTTTATTCTTTCCTTTGAAGATTCATTATTTCAGTTGATAGTTCATCCATTTAGTTGAAACTTCAATTATTTTGTTACAAAATTGTTTGTTTTTTCAAAGGAGAAATAATTTTTCAAAATAAAGTGTACCTATTCCATTTTTTGATGAAACCTGATATTTCTAATTGAAAATTGATCTTTTGTGGTTACAAATTCATATATTTTTCAGAAAATTTCTCTTTTTTGCAGAAAATTATTTTGCTGTTGTTTAAAAATTCATCCTCTTTGGTTAGAAATTCAACTGTTTGGTTGTAAATTAATCTGTTTTTTAAGATTCAACTCTTTTTTTGAAATTTCGTTTTTCTTAATTTTATTTAACTGTTTTTTTTCAATTCAAATGATACTTTAGTTCAGTTGAATTACCAACTATTGCGTGTTTTCTTCAAAAGTAATCTTTTTTTGGTTGAAAATCTACTACTTAGTTTAAAGTTAAACTACATTTTAGAAAAAATTAACTTTTTTCTCAGTTGAAGATACATCATTTTAGTTGAAAATTTATATTTTCGAGTCAGAAATTTAACTGGTTTGTAGAAAATTCGTCTTTTTGGCTTCAAAAATCAACAATTTGGGAGAAAAGAAAACTACGAATTTTGTTTTGTTCAAGTCAACTGATTGAAAATTCTAATTTTGTCAGGAAATTGATCTTTTATGGTAAAAAAGTCATCTTTAGTTGTTGGCAATAAACTTGTTCTGATTGTTCTTCTCTTTATCTTTTTTGTTTTAAAATTTGCCATTTAAATACAAATACATCTTTTTTGGTTAAAAATTCAATTATTTCAAGAAAGTCATCATTTTTAGTCGAAAATTCACCTGTTTTTTCAAAAATTTGTTATTTTAGGATTGCAAATTAATCTATTATGGTCTTCCTTGAATGAAAATTCATATTCCTCATTTGAAAATACATCTTTCTTGGTTGAAAATTAAAATTTTTGTTGAAAATTCAACTGTCTGCGGAAAACATCTTCTTTCTGCTTGAAAATTGTACTGTTTGGTTAAAAGTTAAACCATTTGGCTGTTAATGCAAATGTTTGTTTTATAATTAAAATTTTTTGTTTGAAATTTATCTATCTGGGTTTAAAATTCATCTCTCTTGATAAAAAATATTTGTTGATTGAAAATTCAATTATTTTTTTGATAACTCAATATATTTCGACATGAAACCTTAGGAATTTAAAGCGTTTCATATTGAATTCAATATCGTAGCTACATTAATTTTATTTAAAAAAGTTTATTTTTATATATTTCCCTATTTTCGTCAAAAATCACTCTATTTCCCCTGTTTTGAGAGAATTTTAAACCACGTAAAATATAGCCCAAAATTGGTAACGTAGTTTATGGAGGTCCCCTTATGATAGTCTACAGTGGTAGATATATTATGCTTGTACTTACAAATACTGAGTACAAGTCTCTTGATTGCTATCAGAGCTACTTTAATTCTTTTTATGACTACCTTAACGGTTTTTACAACGTTCGTGATAGCATCTTTCAGGGCATAAAATGGCTGTTTTATCAAATCAACAATAGTTTTAACTGCTTCTTTCAGTTGCTCCTGGAAAAATTAATTAAATAATTCCACATGAATTATTAATAAGTACTAATTACAAAAAAAAAATAATTCAAAAGTTTTTATTTTTAAGCAGGTAGCTTACTTGACTACAGGCCAAAGATTCAGATAGAACTCCAATATTATGCAAAGTATTTTTCCCTGGTCCCGTGATTGCAAGGATAAAAGCATAAGCCATAAGAGCCTGTCGACCACGTTTCGAAAATAATTGTGGCATTACTAGAAAGACGATACACCTAAGGAAAAATATAACATAGTAACATTTCATTTCTTTGAATAAAACATGAGAAACAAAATATTTAATTTTATATTTTCATAAAATACATACTTTTATTTCTGTTTATACCTGACACGACTGGAAAATGCCAAGCCAATTGTTAAAACAATTCCGAATAATGAGCACCAGATTGTTGCTGAAGTTAGGCTGAAATTAAGTTGAATGACAAAAAATAGGAAAAATATATACGTGAGAAAAATGCCGCCTAAAAATCCGAAGATGCTTTTTAGAACATAATTTTCGAATGTTCCATCTGTTCTTAGAAGCACTGATTTTTTGTGAATCCACGAATCCTCCGGGCAAGATGTAATTTTTTTCAGAAAGTCCTTTAGCTTCTTTTTTATTCTGCCTTAGACATAAAATATGTAACGTTTTATTTTTTATTTGTAAAAAATAAATTCGGGTAAGGTTTTTCATTTTCTCTTGAACTAAATGAAGAGTTAAGAAAGCTGCTTTGTCTGACTATAAACGTCCGTAACCACTAACATTCTATTATACAATTCTTATAATAGGTATTCAAAATTTAATTGAAAAACTTACATTATTTTCGTGTATCGTATTCTCTGACTTAAAGTATAATGTACTTTGTTATCCCCTTTTTCGATTTCAATTGATTTCAATTTTTCATCATGATATTCGAGTCTTGCTTTATTGAGTTTCCTTGCCTTCAAAATCAGTTGAAAAAATGCCATTTTTATGAAAAATTCTTATTTTATTATCGAATAAAACCAGTACAAATCACTAAGTTATTAAACACCTAATGTATACGCATTATCACTTCTACATGAAATTGATCTTTTTGTATAGGTTAAGCCAGTTAAATATATACGACCTATGTACATTGATGTGAATTTTGCAACATTTTGATATTGACTTGTTTTTGAACTGATCGATTCAATTCTGTTATATATAGTTTTAAAAATATCGACGTCCTAAACATATAATTGAAATTAAATTGCAAATTTAATAATTGTGAATACATACACAGAAATGAGGAAAATACTTTTTTTTAATTGTTATATGAACAAACACATAATAATAGAAAATTATATTATAGAAAAAATAATTTTAAATCAATATAGAATCTTTTTAAACATCGACAAAAATATTAATTTTGTATTGAATTTGTTAACGAAATACATATTTCAAATTCAAATAAAAAGTGGAACTTCTATTCGAACAGAAATAATTTTATGAAAAATAAAATAAATAAAATCGAGGGTCACAAAACCGACGCCAAACAATAAATTAAGATTGACGGTCAAGAATTTTCCAAATTCCAATGTCCTAAGATCAAAAATCCTCGTCAAATAGCAAATATTGATAAATATAAACATAAATTAGAAATGAAATAATAATGCTTCTATTATACAATTCAAGTTAATAATTAAAACAATAAATAAAACAGCATACGACTTATGGTATTTTCATTTCATATTATACAAAAAATTGTAAATTATAATCACCAATAACAATAATTCATTCTTATCGTCAATATTATACATTAAACAATTATTATAATTCAACCACTTATTTAAAATGTGCATTTTTGGCGTAATGTGAACAATATTCACAATGCCTCAACCGAAGTTTTCATTCTTGCCCTTTCAATACATTCTCAACATTTCTGTTATTTTATAAATCTAAAACATTTATTAATTTGTATATCTTTTTGAATAACTTGACAAACTTTGATTCCACAAACCATGTTGATTTTACTGATAACGTTTTACTTGGCGGAATTTGCCGCATCGTAGATGTTATGTCGACAATATTATACAAATTGGTTCAATTTCAGAAATGAATAATAAATCAAAATTTCATGTAAAATGGCACTTGAGCTTCATCTGGTCAACTTATCCTGCAATTTATGGACAAATTGGTTAATTATTGTAGACTGCAGTTCGACTAAAGTGCTAAAAAATCGAATTTTGGACATAACAAGTGCAATAATATTTCTAAAAATAATTAGTGAATTCAAATTTCCTAAAAATTCCACTGAATAGTTCTATATAGGTGCTAATTTATGTTAATGTATCAATTTATCCTTCAGTTGAATATTGTAGGCTACAGATCGACTAAACTACTGAAAAATTAAATTTTGTGCATAAAAAGTGAAATTTCTCAAGAAACAATCAATTATTCAAAATTTTCTATTGAAAGCTCTGGAGCTCTATCTAGCCAATTTAGACTCACATTTTCAGGCGAATTAGTTAAATATCGCAGGTCACAGGTTGACTGTACTAAAATTTAAAACCTTAAAAATTGCACTAGAAGTTCAATCAATTGATTCTTAAATTTCTAGACGGACTAGTTGAAAATTGTAGGCTATAGGTTGACTGAACTACTAAAAAATCGAATTTCGAGCATAACAATCTCTAGAAATGAGGATAAAATCAAAATTTTCTTCAAAACAGCACCAGATCTTTCCCTGATCAATTTATCTTGAAATTTTTAGGCAGATAGGTTGAAAATTGTAGGCTACAGTTTACTAAAAATGAAAAAAAATGATATTCGCTTTTTTTTTTACTTGTCAGAGATTAACTACCGCGAATCTTGATTTTAAAGGTCTTATTTCATTAATTCGACTTAAAATGCCTAAAACATGAAATGAATTTTATTTACATTTGATAAATTTTAAACAGTTTGATTCATGACCCAAATTTCATCTGTCATGATTATTCGTAAAATAATGATAACTCCACCTACTATTTACTCAATCAACTCAATTTAATTGAAACCATATTTATGGCAAATTGTGATATGTATAATTGATATACGATAATAATGATAATAATTTATTTAACATAGAAGTGTACTACATATAAATGTACAAGAAGTATTGTTTTTACGTCTTCTATATAATACACATTGTGTATTTTTCTAAACGACTTAGATAACCAATGAATAACAACTGGAAATTTTATTGAAATTTAATCATATTTCTTCTAATTTTCTAGTATATCGAGGAAAAAAGGAATTTAGCAAAACCTTAAACTATGAACGAATTGATACTTAAGTATTATATCATGTTCAGGTGAAACGCCAGAAACGCTTATCTATTGTTAGCACTTTTGGCGGCGCCTAAAAAAATGTTCAATAGACCTAATTAACTGATTTCATGATACTTTTTATGTGCCATTAGTTAACTGAACATACATACTTGTTTCAAATAAAAAATGTTTGGTGTATTGTTGTAGAAAGCCTTTAGAACCATTACACACTGAATTTTTTAATGCAATACCAGTTCCTTGGAACATTTTTTCCGACTTTGGCTCACAAAAATATTAAATTTTTGGAATACATTTTCTTTAAATGAATTGATGGTCTGGAGGAATGTCATTTACATTTACTATTCTAAAATTCTTAGAGATTATGTTACGGCTACCTAATGGAGTTTCATCTGCTAATTTTGTGGACAATTTAAAAACCTCGCCGGTTCTCATGTTTATGCCCACCCGTCTTTTATTGTAATTATATAATCCACGTAGAGAACTACTATTTTCTATTATTGCAAGAACTTCACCAGTGGATGTTGTTAAAACATTTCGTTCTTCGGTTGGCACGGGCCCAAAGGTACGTTTTGCTCCGTGCAATAGAATTTCTTTATCGGCAGGAAAAGTGTATCTTCGGATTTCTAATAACCGATGCGGATTGGTTTTGGGAATCAGCCGAGTATATTTTAGGTCTGCGAGTTCTAATCCAAGTATGCGTATAGAAGAATACCTGACGGACCAGCCTGCAGGTAGCCTGGCAGGTGGAGACTTGGACCTGGCATGAAGAGGAGGCTCTGCAGGAGGAGGCCCGACCAAAGAATGAGGTCTGGCAAGTGAAAGAGATCTTTCAAGAGCACGCCGTCTAACAGGAGGATTTGAAGTTCCACAACGAGGAACACCAGGAATAGGGTCACCGTTAGGTAAGCACTCAAACGGTGAACTCAATTCTGCAACAAGAAACAGAGGATCAAATTTTTCATGTAGGTGTTGGTTAATCTGCCTCGGAATTTTTTTATATGTACGGAAAAATGCAAGGATGACAGACCCGAATAGCCAAACGGCGAGACCCATTTGAAAGTTTACGTTTTCACACACATCTCTGTCATCAAAGAAGCATTCTCGGAGATCTTCTTATATCCCAAGACTTGCGACTTGATGATGTGAATATAAATTTCGCAATTGACTTCCTACGGAACGAAAACTCGAGATAATTGACAGGTCCACTGTGTAAGGATCATGAACTTGTAGTTGTAAGCTATCTGCAGGCATACAGTGCCGAACATATGAAAAACTTTCCCAATCGGATTAACAAACACCCTTCAAGTAGACAATCGTACGTTGGTATAAAATGAACCCATTGTGACAATACTGTAAGACTAAAATTAGACAGATCATAGCATCTATTAAATTCCCTGAAAGATGTATATTACCATATAAGGGGTTCAGGGGGATTCAAATTTAAATTTAATCATACATTCGTATTCTTTGGAAAATTCCCATGGGATCGTGAAATTATTGAATATTCTTTATTATACATTTTCACGTTTTGGACGGAATTTACAAAAATGAGTTTTTCCTCATGTTATTCTTATGAAAAACTTCAGGGGGTAAGCAGCCCTGCTAATATAAAAAAAACGGGAAATCACTTGTTTTGTACAATAAATAAAGTAGGTGGGATTGTTTCAACAATTAATTAATAATAAAAAAATGATCTGTAATCAAAAAAACACAAAAGTAATCTTTACGATCAATATACCACAAAATATTTGATCCTCGTATAGAGGTTTGTTCTTGGGGCCTGCCGGAAGGGGTTGGGGGGGGGGGGGTATAAAAAACCAATGACCACTTCACATTGCTGCAAGTTATTTGAAAACAGTATGTACTTTACATTCGTTTCATTGAAATTCACGCCTTCCAGTCTCATATTTTCAGAAATGGGTGCTTTCCCGATGTATTTTGAATGAGAAAATTAAGGGAGTGGGCGGCACCCTTGAAAGTTTTTTGGCCGAAAGAAATACGGATTTAAATTTTTTAGGAACCTCAGAAAATGAGACATTATCCCAAAAAGAATTCGAACTCCGATTTTGTTTTGAACCACTCTGGTGCGCATGTACAGATGGTACACGTAAGCATTTCAATACGTGGAGTTGCGTTGGTCCCATCTGTGCACCTATACATTTCAACGTGCATAGTCAAATGTGTATACAATCTTTGCACATGTGCAACGCGTATTAGCACACTCATTCTGGATTCCCCCGGAATGACTTTAGATTAAATTAGCACTTATTTCGGAAAAAATCAAATAAGGTTAGGAAGAAAGTAGCAATTGGGATGAAATGCAGATTAAATCGCACAAATTCTGATTTGTGTATAAATTAAAAAAAAAGACCTAAAATTATAAATATATTATATGATTATATTCACCACTTGAATTGAGGATCACCACCAAGGATAGGACGAGAGTATGAACAATCCTCATCTTTTCTAATTATAGGAAAAACTGATTAATGGGCTAATAAATAATTTCATTATAAATGTAATTGATGAATATTCTAGTGCTTCATGTGATTTTATTTTACAAATATATTGTAGTCGTTATCTTATAAAATAGAGGCGTCAAGTTTGTTCTGTAATATTGACATTTCGTCTGTCAGTTTCAATAAAGAAAATTTAATTATTACAGTACGTTGAAAATTATCTCACCGTTTATATAATATGTTTTAACTTTGAAAAACTAATACAAATTCTACAAAATATTTTACCTGCTGGAATTTAGCTGAGGTTACTTTTTAATAATTCTTAGATTGTTCAAACAATTTTATTAATATGAAAGGTTGCGAATAAAGACAGAATAAGGTCTCTTTTCGAGATACAGGCGTATATTCTTAAAATCGTACTCTGGACTATATTTACATATGCTCTGTGTTATCTAAAATAAACTTTATGTCTAAATTTCAATAACAAAGTCTAAAAATGCCTTCATTCTATCAGTGGAAACACACGCACCTGAGCCTTAGCTTTACGCAATATAATTCTCAAATTTTTGTTAAAACTAAACTATACTCTTAACCCGCTGAATAATAACTAATTGTCTCTTCGTCTTTCTTTCTCTCTCTCTATCTCTTTTGTCTTAAGACTTTAAAAATAATTCTATTGCAAATCAGTAGGCTTTCAACCAAATGGCATATTACTTTATCTTTTCAGTATAAGCTGTCGCTTCTAGATCTCAATGGATATTCAGAACAGGTGTCTGCAGCGGCAAGACCCTTTTAAAGATTAACTTAATTTAATATGGTAGCTAGTATCAATTATGCCTACTCAATAAAATGTACTGTGGTATACAGTACAATAATATAATTACCCTAATAATCACCTATTCAAGGTTTTATGGTTTGAATATAAACCAAGTAAAGAGTGGTCCTTCGGACGCTTCTCTTGATTTCGATCGCTAAAAGAAAGCTTGAGTCGAGTCGCTCTCTGACTACAGGTGCGCGTCTACCTACGTGAGGAAGGGAAGAGGTACGTATTTGGAAATAAGACACAGAGTTTTAGATCTGGATTTTTTCAGTTTTGGAGAGACTCTCTCTCAATGAAATTTTATTATGGGCTTTCAAAGATTCTCTACCCAGTGTAATATTCTCTGAGCTTATCTTCAGGCTTAGCCGCTTTCTTAACCAAGTGAGGGAGTTAAGTCTTTCCTGCTCATAAGTAGTTGAGAATCTGACGAACAAGTTGTGAAATTACTGAGTCTAGCTTTGTCGACCAAAGTACACGGCGGAACGTGTTCTGCTCTTCTGTACAGATTGAGTAATTTATGAGTGAAAATATTTCACTATTAGATTAGCACTTTGCTACAAAAAAATACTCTAATTTGTATAGGTTCGACTTTTCAGTTTAAGTGTCGTCCCGAAGGAAAAAGAAAGCTGAGGTCGCGAATAGCACTCGCAAAAGTTTTCAGAAAGAGAGGTCCCTTGTGAACCGGATAGGAAAATTGGCTTCCGTCCGCTTCTAGAGGTTCTTTCCTTTACAGAGAAGGATTGTGGACTGAGGTTTTCAAACCTAAGAGTACAATAATTCCCAAATTCCTAGAGAGAGTTTCAGGAAAAGTGAGGAGAGGATGAGTCTCCAGCTTCTACTGCGGTACTCTCTAAGCCTGTTACGTTTGCCATGCAACACCCCCAACTGCCATTCTCAGGCCGCGTAGCAGTTTTTATGGACCGCACTCTTGTTTGGACTTCCACTACTCGTGAGAGCGTTTCAGTAGGAGGATGTTAAAAGATGTCCCAGTGAATTTGCTATTATGCGTTGATAAGAGGGCGGAGAGCCCCAATGTGGGCCCCTGGTGCTCAAGCCATAAAGCCGATTGTGCCACATCCTTAACTATTCGTTCTTAGTAATCGATACCAGACCTCTTGGTAAAGACCAGGATATCAAGCAATGATGGCGTAATAATTTCCTTAGATTCCACAAAATGAACCCCAAGGGTTTGTTGCCTGAACCTAGCTAATGCCGAGCACTGTCATATGACAAGCAGGAATGTTTCGTCATTTCTGCCGCATTTCCTGCACTCTGTCGTGGGACCGAACCCCATTTTGTGCATATGATAGTACAAGTGGTTGTGCCTTGTGAGCATCTGAGCCTCTGTCCTCAGGTCTTTCTCGGGTTCTCCCAGGATTTTTCTGACTCTGCCTATCCTGTACGTATAGCCCAGGCTTTTGCCTGTCGGCAACTCCGGGTTCTCAAGTGAAAAAGTTATATATAGTGGACAAGACAATGATATTTTTTATTTGTTTTATACATTTTTTTATGTAAAACAAACAAAAACTATCAGTGTTTTGTCCACTATATATAAATTATACATAACTCTTTCACCTGGGTTTGTTCACAATATTTTCGGTGCTGCGTTCAGATTCAGTTTTCTATGGCCATCATAATGCAGCAAGACGCTAGTCCTAGTACCGGTTCCAGTTTTCTGTATTTCTATGTGTGATCAGGAACTCACATGAGAGTCACGTTTTTTTCAGCGAGTCGGTTTAATGCCTTTTTCAATTCCCAAACTAGATCTGATGTTATGTCTGGTTTTCCAACTGCAGGATCGGAACCCTCATCATTTGTATCAGTTTTTTCGATGTCGCTCATTTTTGTCCCACAAGTAGCTAGGAAAATAAAGAACCCCTGTTTCAGGGTCCTGCTTGCAGGGAGCGGGTCTACATCCTATGGGATTTGACCTGGTATTCCAAAGTCTCTAGTCTCAGGAGACCCTTGAGACCTCCCACCGGCTACAAGGGCACGTGATCCCTAGAGAGAGTACGTCACAGTAACTCTAAAAGATTGTTTCCTTTTTAACACCGAAAAGAAATTATAATCATATAACACCAATATTATGTTTCTTTCTCTCATATTCAAGATGTTTAAAGCCGAATATGTTCTACACGGGGCATTCCCAGTATGTGCCGTCAAACACGGAACTGGCTTCTTTTTTACATTCCTATTTTCTTTCTTCTTCTTATTTTTCACTTTCTCTTTACATTCTCATCCTGAAGGAACGTCCATTAATTGCGTAAGGATTATTTAAAAAAATTTAGACGCCTCGCAATGAGCCGTACGCAATTAATTCAATTGCAAAAAACTGAATATTCTGAGCACGATAACATTCGAAAGACTGATCAGACTGGAATCATATTTGGCAGAATATATTGAGGTTTAGAAAGAAAGGACGAGTTCGCGAAGCAGTCATTTTTTACAGAAATTTCTTGTTTTATACATCCAACAAGCTTTTCAATAAATTATAAATTCAATTTTCTGGACAAACTGTGCGAGATACGAACAAATTTCATATAGGAAAATTATTTATTTCAAAAATATCTACGAAAGATCTACAAGATCTACAAATCGTGCGAAATTTTTTTTTTAATAAGAAATTTTATTTTTCAGAAAAACTATGCAAAATACAACAAATATATAAAAAATTTCACTAGTTCATTAAAAAAAGATCTACAAATGTACACCAGACCATTTTTCGATAAGACGCATAGTACGTATAGTACGTGAGAGATGATGGCGATTTCAGGAAAAGAATGATATCTAGGTTCCTCCTTAGACCAAAGATGTGGCTAAAATCGATGTCACCCTTCGTGAGGATGTCTCGAAGGAATCTAACCTCTCGAAAATCAATATTATTCAGTTTGTGGTGCGGCAGGAGCTTTAGCCGATTCAAATCGTAAGGTAAAGCCCATGATGGATCCAGAGACCGAAAGGTGCTTGACTCAACTGAGCAAAAAGATTGTCTCGGCAAGACTGACTGCGGCCCGTGTTCAGTGTGAGATTGACTACATAACATTTGGTATGCCTTTTACGGAAAGCGTCCGAAAGTTTGCTTATAAACTAAAGATCCATTATTGCACGCTGAAGAGTCACTATCATACACTGGAGAAGTAAAAGCTCCTGACAACCAAGCAACATATTGTTGAACAACTACCTGTGCTATCTGACATATTAGGAGAATACAGAACACAAAGGGGTGCGTCAGTTAGATACAAAAGTTTTTTACTGAACCATCTATCTTCTTCAAAACCTATTTTATGAGAACGTTGAGAATATCATCCACTTCAAGGAGCTTTGCGACAACCTTAAAATTTGAGAAGGATTTTCCGCCAATCACTCCCAAATAAGTGAAGAATGAACTGAGGGGCACAAAGAACTTCCCTGCTGCAGGACTGGATGGTATCACGAACTTCTGCTGGAAGAAGTTTACTTCCACACATCAACGTCTTCCCCGCATGTTCACCTTATATTTCAAGTCAGAGACACCCTTTCGGCAGTGGCTAATATTAAGACGCACTGTACTCCTACTGAAGAAATGCGACTTTTCCAAAATAAGAAACTAAAGGCCAATAACGACAGGATTGTTCGTACAATTGGATCTGCATACGGAGAGACTTACGAACAACGTGGCTTAGAAGAAATGTTAAGCAGGCTATCGGGAGAACCTGCCATTTGACAGAAGCGTCTGCAAAGACGCTGCATTCAATAATCAACTCATAAGCTCATAATCTGTCTGTTAAAAATCTTGAAAGTTTATGCACACATAGTATGACAACTAACAGCGTCACCTTTCAGAGGGGCGTCTTTCAGGGCGACACCCAGCCCACATTGAATCAATCCATTAATAAAACATGCTTGCCATCCCACATCTACTCTGTTCGTTTGGGATAGTTCCGTGGACGAAGCATGAGATCATAGCCCTCGTCGACCTGTGATCATAATTCGGAGGTGTGAAGCCATCAATGGTTTGTAACCTCGTAGCCTTACCTGCGTGCTAAAAACATGCTGAGGCACTTGCGAGACGGATGCAGAGCTGTTATTCTTGAGTCGCTTCGTATACCCAAGACATACGCGGATATCGCTGACCCGTCATTGTGATTTCATCGTGCCCTCTGGTCATCCGTCACACAATCGTGAGGCGTGGCCATTGACCGCGGTTCTACTGGGATCCAGTTTAATCTTCCTGGATTGGTGTCGTTCCCAGAAGACCATAAAAATCATTCATAAAAAGTAATTGAATTTTCTATTGTTTGTTTGCTATCCCTTGTTCCTAAACATTATTTTTCAACATATTTTAAAGTTATTTAAATAATGATCTTCTCTAGCCTAAGATCAAAACGCTTCGTGAAATAGTGACTATTAATGAATATAAACATTTTTTGAAAATAAGAACAGAATGCTAATAAATATCAATTTCAATAAAGAATTCAAGGAAAAAATATCACAGCTTATGGCTCGTGGTCTACGAGCCGTAAATTTCAGTCAGGACGTTTCGAATTTAAAAACAGCCCGACCCCATAACCATAACCATAACCTCATAACCATAAGCCTTTCACCAAAAACCGTTGAAAAGTGGTCGGGGCACCAACGAGTCGTAAGTGCCACCCAGTCGTGATTCTTTCGAATTTTTAGGTTCCCCGACCCCTTTTCTAATGATTTTGGTTGAGGGAGGGGGTATATAGTTAAGTGGGTAATATGTGTATATGTTATTCAGTGCATTTAAAAAAAAGTGAGAGAGTTTAAACAAAATCGAAGGGCATCGTCCTTTTATATAGTCTTACGGTATTTTTGCTTAATGTAACAACCTTTAGAATGCCACAAACAATCAAATAAAATTTATCTGGAATAAAGACGTCTAATCTATAGTTCCTTATGTAATTCTTTACTTGAACTCATGAATTACTTATTATACTTATTATACTTATTACTTGAATTCATTGTCTGTTAGTCACATTCGGAAAATTAGACTTCCGCAATTGTAATCTATTTCAAATATAAATATTGCTGAATAATATTCGTATAATGAAAAATTGACGTTACAAACAATTGTATAAAATATAATGCGTAGAAGTATTGTCCGCTCGGGAAAATCGATCGATGAAAAAAAAGGACCATGATACGATCCACAAATTTTTCTCATCAAACATTTTCATTCGACAATTATTACTCAAGATAAACAATAAAAACTTAGAGAATTTTCCTATCAAAAATCGATGTTTTATAAAACACAACTCGCGATTATTCGGCCGTTTGTTGATGAAAATTCTTAAAATATGTATAGTGTATTCTCAATACATAAGCCATGACTATAAGCAGCGCAATTTATCTAATAAAGTATTAAGTTTTTTTTTCCAATAACAAATTAATTCCAAACGAAAACCACGTTTCGCCAACTTGGACCAGCGGGTCGGTCATCGATAAATTGCTGTCTGAAATAACTTACCGTGAGAAAGTTTTTCTGAAAATTTGAAGAAAATCGGTTGAAAATTGTGAAAATTACAGTAAGTTGAAGTCAATACACGCTGCCGCAGATTCTAATAACTGTGCACTGCACTGTTGATCGCAAATCGCAAAATACGGCATGAAGTAACAAAGGCGTATTATCGGAGCGCTTCAGCGGCAGCAAGTGTTGACTTCAACTCACTGTAATCAGTAGTTTGATTTCGACGGAGATTTAATGATCTTTTTCATGCGATCAATTACCTCGAATCGCTGCTTGAAGTCTCAACCTAATCATTCTAATTATTGTATATGTCAACAAATCGGAGGTCGAATTATTCTCAGTTCGCCCTCAAATACGTAATTAATGTATTTTCTTCAAAAACACTATCAATAAACTGAGCTCAATTGAAGATACACTCATGAAAAATCGTTAAAATTAATCAATAATAATAATTAATTCAATATAAAAGTGTGCTGCACATAAATGTAATAATGTTTTAATTTTAAGTCTTCCATATATTATACATTGCATATTTTTCTAACCGATTTGAATATAAGTCTTGATGAAAAAGTTTAATAGAACTAATTAAACTATTTTGTGAGATTTTTCTGTAGCACAAGTGAACTAAATGTACAGACTTAATTTGAATACGAGAATGCTTTCAATGTTGCAAACTGAAGCCATTGAGAATGGATTATTGTTTTTCTATCTACTGTAGGGTGGTCTTGCCTGTATTCACAAATTATCATAGCCTAATTATAAGTAATTACCAGTTGATTGTAAATTTTTTTTACGACTTCGGATCACAAACAATATTATATTTTAGGTATACATTTTTCTGCAAATGAATTAATGGCCTGGACGAATGTCATTTAAATTTTCGATTCTAAAGTTATTTGAGATTACAAAACGGGAGCCTAATGGAGTTTCATTGTTTAATTCTTCTGATAATTGAAAAACCACGCCGCTCGACATATTTATGCCCACACGCTTTTTACCGTAATTATATATTCCACGAAGAAACTTTTTTTTTTGAATTATTGCAAGAACGTCACCAGTGGATGTTGTTAAAACATTTCGTTCTTCGGTTGGAATGGGCTGATAGGTACGTTTTGCTCCCTGCAACTGAATTTTTTTGTCGGCAGGAAAAGTGTATTTTCGAATTTCGAATTGCCGGTGCGGATTACTGTTGGGAATAAGCCGAATGAGTCCCATGTCTGCAAGTTCAAATCCAAGTATGAGTAAGGAAGGATGCCTGACAGGTGTAGACCTGCCTAAAGGTGGAATGGCAGGAGGCGACCTGGACCTGGCACGAAGAGGAGGCTCTACAGGAGGAGGAGGACCGACCAAAGAATGAGGTCTGGCAGGTGAAAAAGGTATTTCAAGGGCATGACGTCTACCAGAAGGATTGACATTTCCAGAATGAGGAAAACGAGGAATAGGGTCACCATTCGGCAAACATTCGAACTGTGAACTAAAATCTGCAACAAGAAACGGAGAAATACATTTTTCATAAAAATTTTGGATGAGCGGACTTGAAATTTGTTTATGTATACGGCACCGTCTTAATATATATAATTAAAATTATATCATAAGGACAACCTCAGGATCTCGCCGGTAGTAGGGGCTAATCTGAAAAATTGCACCCGCTCCCAGCAAAATCGCAATAAAATTTCAGCTGTAACCACGCCTCACGACTGTGAAATAGGTGGTTCCAGTCTACGAAGAATTCAATACGATGATCCGGCAAAAGTCTCATGCACCCTGAGGACACGGATATAATACATATAAATATATATATCTAATATATAATATATATATAAAAGAAGAGAGGTGTCATGGTGTCACCATGAAAGACGCATCTCTGGAAAGTGACAGTGTTAGTTGTCACACTATATGTGGACGCACCTTCAATCTTTCCAACAGACAGATGATAAGGCTATCAAAATGAGTTCTAAGCTAAGGCCATAACTTGTTAAGGCCATATGTTACCATATGTCACCATATTTTAAGGCCATTAAGTTCAGACTATGATATCCTCATATATATATATATATATATTCCCTCTCATGATTTTTAGAATGAACGACAGAAAACTCACCAAATATCCGTTATATTGCGGTACCCTAGATTCAATGAAATTTCTGAAAACTTACCCTTGTGCCGAGGATATGAATACTTTCAGTGAAAATATTAATTTTTCGATACGTAGAAATGCAACAATAGCAGACGCAAACACCTGAAAGGCGAGACTCGTTTGCAAATTTTCTTTTTACGCACATCTGTGACATCAAAAAAGCATTTTCGGAGGTCTTTTTATATCCTATGATTCATGACTTGACGATCGGAATATAAATTTCGCGATCTACTTCGCGAAACGGAACAAAAACGCAAGATAATTGAGAGTTCCTGTTTGTAAGGACCATACGTTTGTACTTGTAAGCTGTCTGTAGAAAGGCAGTACCGTACATATAAAAAAAAACAATATTTTTAGACAATTTCAAGGGTATTCAGTGATATGCGCCAACTCATACGCGATAAAAAAATGCCTAATAGAAAAATGGTTCATTCCAAAAAGATCTATACATTTTTTTGAGACCATCGTTTGATGAGACGTATAGATTTTGTTTTAATCGTGATATGTAACACAGAAATCCTATTTTGTTGCCCACACTATGCGTCAGACGAAAATAGTCTGAAAAACAAATTTCTCAAAGCTGATAAAGCCGAATTCAAATTAATTTTCTTTCTAATCTAAAATCAAACATAAACTCAATAATCTCTTTAAAAATATAGATTTCGACAGCTTTGTAATATTTTTAAGTGAGCTTCTGTATATCATTTTGTCATGGTAAAACATTATTTTGTCTCAAAATTCTTGTAATTTATTCTTGGAATGATATTAGTAACAAAAAATTATCCTCATTTGAAAATTTATAAACAACTTATAAGGTTATAAACAATTTTTTAACCTATTAGGTTTTATGAGCAGACCAATAGACATAGTAGAAAACATAATGTTGGGATAAGGAAATTTCATTAAGAGATGATATTTCAGAAAGAGGAATTTAAACTTTTGAAATTTGCATCAATTTGTTTTAAAAAAGTGATTTACAATGAAAAAAATAACACCATTTATTTCTACGGGAAAAGTGACATAGAGTCCATGTATTAGACAATATTTTTCTGAACATTACTTCTTATGTAGTATAAATAAACAATTACATCGTACTTTATTATGTAACTAATTATTGTAATTAATTAATTATGTAATTATTACGTAACTTATACTTTTAACTGTTTAATTCTTTATGACTTGATAATTTGTTTACAAATTTTCAAATTATGACAATATGTTTTTACTAATACTAACTTTATGAAAAATGTCATTTACAGAATTCACTTTCTGTGTGTTTAATTCCAAAAAATATGTAAATTTCAACAAAATAAGTGAAAATTACATGAACGTCTTTACATTATATTCCCGAATGAAAGTATGCTTTGATTTTTTATTTTAACCATCTCAACCCTCTTCAGCCCTCTCCATAAACCACCTTCTAAACGAAGATGAAGTATTTCAAGGTATATTGATCGTAAATATTCATTTTGAGTACTTTTTTTGACAACTTTTTTGACTTTTTTGATGGACTAATTAAAAAGTTTGATGTATTTTTGTATAAATTATTATTTGGTTGAACTATTTTTATTAGTTTAAACAATTCTTTTTCACATTTAATTGTAAATTATCAGTATCGTCACAACGATATAAACTAATTAGGCAATATAAAAACATCAGTGGTATAGATTTGATTTGATTTTTAATTGTTTGACCATTCTTTTATTGCCTGAATGTAACTTTTGACTGAAATAATGCAAAAACATAGCACGATGAGTTTATTTTATTACTCATTGTTCAGATATTTTTTAATGGATAAAATGCAACTTTCGACTGGAATAGGGCAGAAAAGTGTAGTTTTTTTTTTGCAAATTTTTCAACAAATTTCATCAGCTGCTCTTATGCTGTCAGTTTGAATTGCTGACCTATAGTTGTTTGTGCAACTTCTACTTGTTTGAAAACTATTTTTGACAAACAAAACGAAATTTTAATTTTTTTGAATGACATCAACTAATTAGTTAACCATTTGAATTGCTTTTTGATTCGAAAGAAACATTTCAAGTTATTCAAAGAAGGTGTACGTTTGTTATTGTTTGCCAAAAAAATTGTATGAACAAACGAAACTACTTGAAAAAATGTATGCAAAAATAATGAAAAGTATCAACATAAAAAGAGCAAATGACGTTTGATACGTGGCCTACAATAGTGCATTATGCGCCACTCGTCATAAGGGTCATGTAGTATGTAAATAGTACAAAATGATCTTTATGGCACGTGGTATATAATGCACTGTTGTAGAGCACGCTTTATTTGTTTAAATCTCTGCAAAAAATTGCACTCTCCGGCAACATTTTAGTCAAAAGTTACATTTCAATAATGAAAAATTATTTTAACAACTAACATAAATGTGAATCAATCATGTTAACCTTTGATTTAATCCCATTAGTTCATTTTGCTCAAAGAAGGTGTAAATTTTGGATGCTTTGTTACAAAACCGTTTGAACAAATGGAAATTATTTAAACAAATATGCATATGTTGTCCAAATACGAAACTTAGCAGAAGTCTGGCAAGGCTGTTGACCAATTAGCCAAAAAGTATATTTTTCTGCGTTATTCTAGTCAAAAGTTCGAATATTTCATACTGCTATTAGTTCCTGTTGTTATAAGGTTACGAAAAATTAACTTCGAGAGGTGAAAAAAGAAAAGTGTAAACAAATACAAATTGTTTAAATTGTTTGAGCAATTATTAAGTATTAAAAAATACTTTAAACTTTTCTATTTGATTTTTGAAAATAATCTCTAATGAAAAAATAGACAAAAGTAATTTTAACAATTCGAGAAGGCAATTTGAAGGAGTGCAAGTAATTTGCACTTGTTTTATTGACATTTACGCCTTCGAATCTCATTCATAAAAATGGGTGTTTTTCCATTTATTTTCAGAAGGAAAATTGATTGGATTCGCACTCATTTCAGACAAACTTAAAAAAAATATACCTAAAATTATTGATATATGTTATAATATTATATTCACCAATAGAATTGAGGATCATCGCCAAGGATAATACGTGGATGTGAACAACCCTCATATTTTCTAATTAGAGAAAAAACTGAAAAATGAAGAGTTTCGTTAACAATGTAACTGATGAAAATTCTAATGCATCATTAGTTTGTAGTACATATATATCCTACAGTCTTTATCTCGTCGATTATAGGTGTCAACCTTGTCCTTCTGATATATAGATATTTCATCAGCGTCAGTTCTATTAAACGAAATTTAATTACTAAAATACTTTAAGACATTAAGTCTTCCACCATGTTAAAAGATGCTCCATTAAATTGTCAATCACTGTCAAAGTAGCTACAAGAGATTGTTTTTTAATACAAAAAATATTGATGCTAATATTAATTTAATATCATTAATAATATATATTTTTCTCTCACGTATAAGATGGTTACAGCCCATTATGTATAGAAACCATTTTTGTTAGGGTTGGTATTTTTGTACCATACTGAATATTCTACTCGGGGCTGTCTCGGTATGTATCGTCAGTAAGACGCATTTTATGATGCAGTCAAGAGCAGTATTACTAATAGGATGACGTATTGGGCTCTCTGGTTCCTTTTTTACTTTCTTCACACATGGGCTATTTCTATAGTAAGTGTATGTAACTTTTACATGGCCATAATATTATTCTGACCCCCATCCCTCAGCAGTCTTACGTAATGAATTGACGCTTCCTAATGAGGCCTCCAGAGTTTAAAAAAAAACGATTTTTACAAAAGTGTCTGTATGTTGCCTGTAGTCACGATAACTTTCGAAAGAATGATTAGATTACATTCAGCTTTAGCGCAGTTTTTAAGGCCCAAAAAGTAAGGACGAGTTCACTCAATAGCAACTTTCAAGAACACTTCTCCTTTTATTCATCAAAAATGCTTTTTCAAAAAATGAAAATTTAATTTTCCAGACGAGACACGCACAAAATGTTATTTTTATTTTAATCGTGAACCATATTCTCTATAGTACCTTGGAGATGATGGAAATTTCAGGACAAGGAAGAATGTTATCATCAACATCCAGGTCCCTCCTAGCTCAAATGGATGCTGCCGCCCTACGTGAGGATCTCTCGGATGAATCCGAACTCGAGAAGATTTACTGGGCAATACAGAACGTTTAGTATATGATTGATTACATAACATCTGGTATGCACTTTACGAAATAGGTCCAAAAGTTCGCTCACAAACTGAAAATCCGCGATCACACAGTGAAGAAGTCAAACCTGCTGACAATCAAGCAGCATATTGTTCGAAAATACGGGTGATATCTGACGCAAGAAGAAAAATACAGAAGACGGAGAGGTGGGTCAGGGAGAATCAATAGTTTTTTGCTGACTCATGAAACCTCTTCAGCGATCTCCCTGTTTCTGTCAAAAATCCGCTCAAGCCCGAGAAGGTCGAGACATTTTGGAGTGAGATTTATGAGGTTCCGAATCTATTTAATAAAGATATTGAGAATATTATCCACTTCAAGGAGCTTTGCGATAACCTCCCAACATTTGAAAAGGAATGTCTGCCAATCAACGCCGAAGATGTGAAAATGCACTGAGGGGCATACAAAATTTCTCCGCTGCAGGATCGGATTTACTTCTACACAACAACATCTTACCCGGATTTTGACAATCAAGTAGAACATTGTCAACAAGATATGGGTGCTATCTGACGCATGGAGAACAATACAGAAGAGGGAGTGGTTGGTATCAACAGTTTCTACCCAACACATTATACTTCTTCAGCGAATTCCGTATTCTCTGTTGGAGAGAGATTTACGAAGTTCAAAATTTGTTGAATGGACACAATAGGAATATCATCCTCTTCAAGGAACTTCGCAACAACCTCATAACATCTGAGTATCAATGTTAAACAATCACTGCCAAAGAGGTAAAAAAAAACACCAACGCGCACGAAGAACTTCTTCGCTACAAGATCGGTTGGTATCAAAAAATTCTTGTGGAAGAAGTTTATTTCTACACACCAACATCTGGTGCGGATCTTCCGCTCATATTTAAAGTCAGAAGCACCCATTCCGTAATGGATGGTGTTAGGACGCGGTGTACTTCTACCGAAGAAAGGCGATTTCTTCAACCCAACAACAGGATTTTTAAGACAATTGGATCTATCTACGGAGAGATTTAGGAACAAAGTTTCTTGAAAAAAATGTTTAGCAGGCTATCGGGAAACCTGTTAATTGACAGGAGCTTCTGCAAAGACGCTGCATTCTATAATCCACTCATAGCCTTATCATCTGTCTGTTGGAAAGCTTGAAGGTGCGTCCACGTATAGTATGACAACTAACACTGTCAATTTCCGGAGACGCGTCTTTTATGGCGACACCATGAAACCTCTCCTCTTTTGCATCAAACTATTGCCACTACCTCTTGCACTACGTGATTCTCGTGGGTACCTATGCCTTGAGACTAATTATCGCGAGCATGAGGACACTCATGAGCCCTCATCTAAATGACCTTAAGAGTTGTGCCTCTGAATCAGAGCAGCTTCAGCACACTGTGAGAATCGTAGCGAGGTACACACGATAGATTGATATAGACTTTAAATTGGACAAGCTTATGCTTGCGACCCGCTTGCAAGATATAACATCATTGAAGGTGCTTACCATAGTTGGAGTCTCGGTGGCTCAGGCAATAGCACGTCAGGCTTCCGAGCATGAAGCCTAAGGTTCGATTCTGTGCCGGTACTAATGGAAACTTCACTATGTACTTCTATCTGGACTTTAGTGGTTCGTAACCCGTCCTAAACTGTCTATAAAAGAGACTTGCTACCTCCCAAGAAAGATGCTCTATATCGAGGGTAAAATTTCTTGGGTGTGACTAGTCGACTTTGAAAGACTCGAAAAAGAGACAGCGATCTCCTTGTGAATGGGTTCAATGTGGAGCGGTATATCTTGTCTACGGTCGACAATAGTCAAGGAGTAGGAAAAGGGAGAGAAAATTCGAGACCTCATAAGGGAGCTGCGGCGAACCAACCCAAAATAATCGCCTTGTAATTGGTGCTCTCAGATGTGCGAAGACATCAATGGATACAGAGACCAGTTATGCTTGGGTCGCTCCGTGTTCTCAAGACACACGCGGATTTTGCCAGCACGTCATTGTGATTCCATCATGCCCTGTGGTCATTTATCTCACGGTCTTGAGGCGTGGTCATAGGTGTGATTTATAGCGGTTCTACTGGGAGCCAGTGCCATTTTCCAGAATGGATGTCGCTCCCAGGGGATCCTCTGGCGGTTTTTAGTTATATATATAATTCATATCATAATTCATTCTGCTTTTTTCTTCATTTCTTTCCTTTCGTTCCATAGTATACAAGAAATTCAAAATTATAATGTCCAATAGCATTTGTAGTACAAGTGCACATAAGGTCGATCTCCTGACATTTGTTTGAAACACACATATTTTGTATATTTTTTCATGGTACTACAAATAGCCGTACATGAAATTTTTAAATTGAGGAGAAAATCGTCTCAAAAATGTTTTAAATGCTTCAACTTTTTGAAATTTCGTATAAAATTGCTGGCTGACGAACTCGTCTTTTTTTTCGCATTCTCATAAAGTGTGCCAAAGGGCAATCACATCGGATAATTTTTCAAAATGTTACCGTGTTTACAGACTACAACAACAACGACAGACAGGCACTGACGTAAAATCTATTTCTTCTGACTCAGGGGGCCTTAAAACGTCGACATTTGATGGAATCCGCAAAATTCATGCTTCACATAAAACCAATACCGTCTCATTATGATGAGAATGTAAAAATAGAAGGGTTTCAAAAAAATTAAAAGGGATCGACCTTTTATACAGTTTTACCTTATTTTTGGGGTAATGTAAAAAACCTTCAGAATGCCACAATCAATCAAATTAAATTAGTCTAGAATAAAGACGTTCAATCCATAGTTACGTATACTGTTAATTACTCAAACATTGAGTCTATTAGCCACACTCAGACAATTAGGCTTGCGCAATGTAATCTTCCTCAAATAGAAATATTGCATTATAATATTTGTATACGGAAAATTTGATGTTACAAAGTATTGTATAGAATATAAAATATTTTTATTTCTGGAAGTGCTTTATGCAGTTTACGAACTACAAATTATGAATCTTAATGTTCGTTCACATAGAATAAAAGTGTTAAAACAGTTTTTTAAATAAAGAAGTAATTATTTCATTTCTTAAAATAATTTGAATTATTACATGTCAACAAATAAGCGCTCGAATAATTCTCACCTCGCTCTTGTGTACATACTCAATGTATTGTAATTAAAAATTGTATCTCGCTTTAAAGGGCTTGGCTTACTAGTTTTATTAAAAATACCTACAACTTGAAATTAGTTGTATTTATAATTTATAACTTTCAACAGTTTGATTCATGAAGCGAATTTTATCTGTTTTGGTTTTTTGTAAAGTAATGGCAGTTTCACCTACTACATAACCAATACACTAAGTTTAATTAAAGGTAAATTAATGGAAAATCGCAGCAAATCATATTTAATAATAATTTATCCAAACTAAAATTGTGCTACACATAAATGTACAGAACTTTACTATTTAAGCCTTTCATATTATAATACACATTGTGCATTTTTCTCACCGACTTAAGTATCAGGCTTAACTATTGAGATTGAACAATATTTTTCTTTATTTTCTAATGTATGGAGGAAAAAGTAATCTGACAAAACCCTAAACTACGAATGAATTGATAATTAAGTATTCTGTTATTTCCAGGTATAGAGCCAGAAACTATTATATATTGAGCCTACTTTTGATAGCGTTTGACAAAATAGTTTAATAGAGCTTATTGAATAATTTCATGAGTACCCTTTCTCTATCAACTGTAGGGTGGTTTTCCCTCGGTTTGAAAATTATTATAGATAAATTCTTATGAGTAATTACTTGTAAAATTCTTCTACGACTTCGGATCACAAAAAATATTATATTTGAGTTATACATATTTATGCGAATGAATTAATGGGATGGATGAATGTCATTCACATTTTCTATTCTAAAGGTCTTCGAGATTATGGAACGGGTGCCTAATGGAGTGCCATTGATCAATTCTTTGGACAATTCAAGAACTGCGCCACTTGACATGTTTATACCCACACGTTTTCTATCGTAATTATATAATCCACGAAGAAACTTTTTTTTTTAATATTGCAAGAACGTCACCAGTAGATGCTGTTAAAACATTTCGTTCTTCAGTTGGAACGGGCTGAAAGGTGCGTTTTTCAACCTGCAACTGAATTTGTTTGTCGGCAGAAAAAGTGTATTTTCGAATGTCGAATTACCGGTGCGGATTATTGTTGGGAATAAGCCGAATGAGTCCCATGTCCGCAAGTTCCAATCCAAGTATGAGTAAAGAAGGATGCTTGACAGGTGTACATCTACCTGAAGGTGGAATGACAGAAGGAGACCTAGACCTGGAACGAAGAGAAGGCTCTGCAGGAGGAGGAGGACCGACCAAAGAATGAGGTCTGGCGGGTGGAAGAGATCTTTTAAGGGCATGACGTCTACCAGGAGGATTGAAATTTTCGGAATGAGGAAAACCAGGAATAGGTTCACCATTTGGCGAACAGTCGAAGTGTGAACTGAAATCTACAACAAGAAATGGAGAAATAAATTTTTCGTAAGAATGTTGGATAATCCGACTTGAAATTTTTTTATGTATATCACTGTCTTCATATATATATATATATAAACTAAAGGTTAACAACCACCGCAGGGTCCCACTGGGAGTAACTGTCATCTAAAAAAAT